>PVKS010006945.1:0-75447 GCA_004027875.1 Aplodontia rufa | reverse complement strand
AGTTGTGTACGTGGGTGCCGGGGTTTGAACCCGTGTACTTGCGCATGCCAGGCAAGTGCCGTAACCGCCAAGCCACCACTCCAGCCCAATATTTGACTTCTTGACCTGAGTCAGTTACAGAAGTTTACATCATAGTAATTTACTATACTCTCCTTTTAAGCTTCATGTGCTTTTCTGAGTGCATGTTCTATTTCATATCAAAATGGTTTAAGAAAATTAAAGAGCTTACCCTGAGACTAGCATCTGGCCATCATGGGAAAAAGCGCAAGCCAGTACAGGAGCACAGTGTGTACTCAGTGTACTTTTATGCTTTAATTCAAAACCTGCAATTAATGATGTGAGAAAAATTAGCAAGCTGACCATGCTTAGAATTTTTAAGTCAATACTACTTCACTTATTTATTCAATAATCTTTGATCACCTAAGACACAAAAATTTAAAAATGTCATGCAGCTCATATATCTACACACTAAACAAATAATTAGAATGCTGTGTGATTAAGAGGTTTCAAAAGCTCAGTAATGAATTTTAAAAAGCCTAGACAGAATTTTTAACTACCAAATTATTCTTAAACATTTACGCCACACCACAATTTTAAAAAGAAAACATGCAAATTCCCAAAAGACTAAGAAATTCAATATAATTTTGCAAACTGTGACATCAGCAAAACATTTCCTATTCTGTAAGTAAAAAAATAATCAGTAGTGATTTTCTCATTATAATTCTAATGTATGTCACACTTCTACGAAGTACGGTGACACTGAAATCCTTTTCACACTTTCTAGAATTACTGAAAATACATATCACAACTCTTACATTTAAGATTAACTAACGGAATTCAATATGTTTTAGTGACAAACTATAAAAATAATTAAGTTAGCCTGGGGTGGGGCAATAAAATAAGTGAAAGTTATAACTATATCAGACACAAACAGACCTGTTTCAAAGTGTTAATGGCTCCTAAAGAGGATAGCAAGCATTTAACAAAAGGTTATGAGAGCAGATAAAAGTTTCAAGCTTAAAACAGGGAAAAAAATATTTACCTTGGAGAGCAGTTTTGGGCATTAAAGCAACAATGCTAAGCACTAGAAATACAGTGATCAACTTCAAAAGGCTTTCATTCTGACGAAAATAGCAAAAATACTAAAATGCAAATCAAGTGTGAAGACTAGAAAACTTGCAATATGACCCTGAGAACAGGTTATACTCTCATGACCACATGTCTAAACTACTCCTCCTTACAAAGAATTGAAATAAGGTGCACATGATAACTGCTTTATAAAAAGGCTTTAATTACACATTTATAAACTGCTGTATGTTTTTATTTTGTTTGATTGCCCAGGCTGGACTCAAACTTAAATCTCCTGTTCGAAGCAGTTGGAATTTCAGACTTGTGCCACTGTGTCCAGCTGTTAAGTTTTTTAAAGTCAGTGTAAAACTACTTTACAATGTATGAAAGCTTTCCTTTTGAAAAATAAGTCAAGATAATTGTATTCGGGACACCCAAATATATGACTGTATTTTCTTACCAGAATTTTACTTCTGTACATAAAGAGACAGAAGAAAGAGCTAGGGGAAACCAAAAAATAAAGGAAATCTCATCCTCACCAACAGGACATATGATAAAAGGATTAGTACATGTAACTTAAAAGGCAATAAATAAATTTCCACCAAAAAGGAAATGTATTTATTTCTTAATAAGCTATTCTCTACATACTAAAGTAACTATGAATGACAGAAATGTAATTTATTAGGTGACATAATTAAATAATTTGACACTTCTGAATCAAGATAACCAAGTAACCACAAAATTTCAGTCTGCATTAAAACAATAATGAACAGGGGCTGGAGCAGTTGCTCAGTGGCTGGAGCGCTTGCCTGGCAAGTGCAAGTACACAGGTTCAAACTCCAGCACCACACACACAATGAGGGGTCGGAGAAACAAAGACCAGATGAAAAAAATTTTCTCTCTCAAAAAAACAAAAACAAAAACAAAAAACAAAACAGCAATAATCAACAAACTAATGGAGAAATAAATGGACATGGGTGAAGGAACTGGGAAGGAAGCCATCAGCAAACCAGAAACTGAAATCAATTCTGGGAAAGCAGAAAAATGCTCAATCGATGAGGCAGTTACAAAAATAATGGCCCAGGGTACAAAGCAAAGAGGCTGTAACCAAAGAATAAAGTTATTCTGTTCTAGAGAATCCATTCTGAGTTAGGATCATCAAGAGCTGGGGCGGTAGTGGGGACACAAAAATCAGAATGTCAGATATAAAGGTGGAAACAAAAAAATTAATTGAAAGTCTGTTCATGAACATTCAATATCTACCTCCAATTCCTCCTTGATCCCACCCCATATAGCCAACACAAAAGCCAGCTGCTTTTCCCCCTCTAGACAAAACAATCTTTCTAAGAAAAATAAGGACTGCAAGGGGATCCCACAAAGACCTTCACCATCTTTGTCCTCAACCCCTTCCTCTTAAGAGCCTATTACCCACCTCTCCATCCTAAAGAGAAGCCAGCATTGACAAACTCATGGAAACAGAGCTTCTGAACATTTTATTAGCCAATTCCTTTTTTTTCTTTTTTGGTACTAAGGTATTACAACTCAGCTATATTCCCAACCCTTTTTATATTTTATTTTGAGCGAGGGTCTTACTAAATTTCCCAGGCAGGTCTCAAACTTGTAATCCCCCTGCCTCAACCTCCCAAGCTTCTGGGATTACAGGGAAATTCTACTGCCTTATTGTTCAATTCTTAAATGGAAATAGAATACTGAGGATCACCAGACATTTGAAGAAGGTAACAGTATGAATAAGAAAGATCAATGGAGGCCAAAAAAAGGCCCAAGAGCAAACAGATGATCAGGAAATAGAAGGGAACTTTAAAAACTCCCAGTTGGTATATTCAGTTTCAAAATCTCACATTCATAAAAGGATGCTCTGAAAAGCAAACAAAGAATATGAACTTTAGAATTTAAAAATATGGTTGATGAGATACAAATTTAAAAGAAGGTTATAGAAAATGTTCAGAAATTCTTCCAAAAAATAGAACAACAGATTGGGATAGAAATAAAGGGAGGAAAAAATAGACATACAGAATCAATTCAGAAGGTCCAAAGCTCAACTGATGGGAGTGTTAAACCGAAAGAAAAGAAGATGTCATTAAACAAATAACATAAAGGAATACCATATTCCAAAACTGAAGAACGTAAGCATTTTCATTGAAAGAGTCACCTGAGGTAACAGGACAATGCATGGGGAAAAAGCTCAGATACTCCCCAAAACAGTAACTAAAATGAATAATTTTAAAATAGAGTAGTAGAAATAATGTCTACAGAAACTGAAAATCACCAAAGGAGATGAAAATAAATTAAGTGCAAAATGGTGAATAAGAATGCACAGTAGAGGTAGGTGCCAGGTCAGAAACAGGAGTGAGCATCCAACTATTAAATCACAAGCACACATTAAAGTTTTTTGTTTTTTGTTTAAATAAAAAGAGAGGCACAGTGAGAAAGAGAGAGAGAGAAAGAGAATCAATCTTATTAAGTTTTTTGTGTGGCTTTCCTTGCTCCAACACTTCGTTGTGTACATGGTGCTGGAGTTTGAACCCAGGTCCTCGCATATGCCAGCAAGCACCATAACTGCTGAGCCATTGCTCCAGCCCTGATTAAAAGCTTCTTAAAACATATTCTTACAATCACTTTCAGATTACCTTAAGTAAACAGATGACACAAAAACCTTCAAATCACTAATTATTTTAGAGAAATAATACTTGAAAACATACCTAAGACATGGTTAAAAGAAACAACCCAAATTTTGATTTGGCAATCCTGACCACATGATGCCAGCCGAAAAAACTGAAGTCCCTGTTCTCCATCTGAAACAGTAAATTTGTTAAAACATAAATACAAAACATTGGGAAAACATTTAAACCAAAAAAATTTTTTTTAATTTTTTGTACAGAAACCTACTAATACTATTCATTTAAATCACATTAACAAACAAATTTGTTAACTTATACCAAAGTATCAGTTAGAGAATTTCCTTTTAAACAAGGTTCCTTATATAGGATTATAATTTTACACCTGAAATTGCTATAATAAAATGCCTTTAAGACTATAACTCATGGCTGCAATGGCCAGTATTGTACCATTAATGTAGGGCATCATCAGCCAGGCCCACCAACATATACCTGTAGTTCAAGCTACTTGAGAGGCTGAGACAGGAGGATTGCCAGTTTGAGAGCAGCCTGGGTGACTTAGCTAGACCCTGTCTCAAAATAAAAACTTTAAAAAGGGAAAAGGATGTAGCTCAGTGGTAGAACACCTCTGGGTTCAATCCCCAGGACTGCAAAAAGAAAAAGGGCATTTTCCAATTCAATTTTAGAGTTTATAAATCTACCATTGATGGGAAAAATTAGTACAGTCAGTTATGATAAGAATATCAATTGGTTAATCATTCCTAACTTAACTATTTTCTGATATATGAAATTTCCTTCCCCCATTCCCCTTTGAAGTACGAAGGATTGAACCTGGGGCCTAGCATCAGGGAGGCAAATGCCCCACTTCTAAGATGCATCCCCAGCCCTTTTTATTTTGAGACATGATCTTGCTGAATTACCCAGGCTGGTCTTAAACCTGTGATTCTCCTGCCTCATCCTCTGGAGTAGCTTGTATTACAAGGATGCAACAAGATGCTCAGCTGATATAACAATTCCTTAAAAGCCTATTGTATAATTCACATGGAATGAGAGAATTTGTTTTACATTGATTTAGTCAAAGGAAAGGCTGGAATTATATAAATCCAAAATGTCAATTCAGATCATTTGGTAGAAAGTATTACAATATAGGGAGAGTAATCAATTTGGAACTTTGAAAACAAGTCACTAACACTAACACACACACACACACACACACACTAGATTAACTCACTACAGTACAATCCCACTTAGTATCACAGATGCAGGTTCAACAGAGGCAGTTTGGCCTCATATAATGTAAAACATGGTATTTAATTTATACACCTGAGTATATAAATTTTCCTACAGACTGTGTCACTGAAAACACTACTTTATTAGCACAGAACAAATCTACTTCCATTTCGCTGCAAGTTTTTCTAACCCTATGAGACTTCCACATTTTAAAAGTGTTTTTGGTTTTTGCAGCATAGGTGCAGACAAGGTAAAACTTCACAGATCATGACAAATGTAACCAATTCCTGATCATTTCTAAGTCTCTTTTAAGACAAAACATTTTACTCAATAATGACTAGCAGTAACATACATAAGTATTACTCATTTAGGATAGCTATTGTTTTCACTGTTTCTTGACTAAGTTGATCCTTTATTATATAGTTAATTCTGAAGTTGCTTTAAGTGGTGGGAATTCAGCTAGGACAATGGAAAATTATGAAAGTTAAAACATGCCTAAGTTCAATATTTGAATGTAACATTTAGAATACACTTTTCTTCAGGAAAAATATTTTAAAATTTCATAATAACCCAATCCAAGTGTTGTGGTTTGTATATGAGGTATCCCCCAAAAGTTTCTATTAGTTCAGAAACATTGAGAGGTGAAATGATTAGACTATGAGAGTGGTAATCTGACCAGTATATCCTAAACTGGAATGGCTAACTGGTGGTAACCATAGGCAGGTGGGGTGTGCTGGAGGTGATGGTTCACTAGGGGCTGTCCTGGAAGGATTCATCCTCCCTGCAGTTCCTTCCCCTCAACTCTCTGCTTCCTGGCTACCATAAACAATGCAGCAGAGATCTTCAACCATGCCCCTGCACAATGATGTTTTGCCTCACGTTGGGCCCAGGGCAATGGAATCAGACCACTATGGACTAAAAACCTCTGAAATCATTAGTCAAAAGAAATTTTTCCTCTTATAAGCTGTTCTTAGAGGAATATTTTGGTCACAGCAATGAAAACCTAACACATCAAGCTTTCTCTACCAGTTAAAAACTAGAGAAACTAGAGAGATCGATTATCCTTGAGCACAAATATGATTACCTTCCTTATTTAAGCAAAGCAAATATACTGTTAAGCATTTACAGACATAAATAACAAATTAAAATTATTGTTTTATATTTCAAGAAAGTACAGTAGTTCCCACAAATTTCTATATGATCACTTTTAAAGTATGCATCAATTAGCTTCAATGAATGTATACATTAGGATAGTACCTATTTCAAAAGAAACACTAAAGAAAAGACAGATTAAAATGCTAATGAAAGAAATGTACATGTTGAAATACATTCTAAAGACAGGATATGGATATGTGTATTACTTATTTCAGAATCTCTGCCAGGTGCAGTGGCACACACCTATAATCCCAGCAGCTTAGGAGGCTAAGGCAGGAGGATCATAAATTCAAAGCCAGACTCAGCAACTTAGCAAGGCCCTAAGCAACTTAGTGAGCCCTTGTCTCAAAAATAAAAAAAGGGTTAGGGTAGTAGCTCAGTGGCTAAGTACCTCTGAGTTCAATCCGTGGTACAAAAAACAAACAAACAAACAAAAAAAAAAACAATCAGAATCTCTGCCTGATTTAGTGAACCTTTCCTGACCTCATAAACTGCTGATAGTTTACTCTAATATTAGCTAATACAGTAATAGTATTTTCACTGAAAATTTATTTTTAGATCATTCAGAACCAAAAAGGAAAAAAAAAAGAGATAGAAACCTAAATATTCCCATGTATATATAATTCATTAAAGGCTGAGTGCCTACAAGGTATAGAGAAGGTACCCAAAGAGATGCAAAAAAATGGTTCTTGTCTGTTAGAAGCCTTTCTTCTTGGAATAAAACAGCACAAAGCAATGTATTAAAAGAAAAAATTGCTTAATCAAATTAGCAAGTTTAAGAGTAGATTCAGGAAAATGAGATTAATCTGTTACATGATGTTAAAAAGCTAAAAAACTAAAAATTTCTGTAGGTCACTAAATGGAATCCTGCTCATCAATCCATATAATGATATGTTACAAGGCCTATCTACACATTTCATGGCAGTCTTCTAGACAATGTGAAGAATACAGACCCAAGCCACATCTGCATGGAACTTACAAATTAATACAAAAAATCACCAAACATTATCTATACATAAGCCAGGAACAGTGATTCCATCTATAATCTCAGGAACTCAAGAGGCTGAGGCAGAGGATAGCCTGAGCCCAGGAATTCAAGGCCAGCCTGGGCAACATAGCTGAGACCCTGTCTCAAAAACCAACACCAAAACAACAACAAAAAATCCATATAATTAAATACGTAACTAAAAACTATGATACTTCTGAAAGTACTATGAAAGAAAAATAAAGTGCACAAATAAAAAATTACATCTAAATGACAAGGGGAGGGCTCATCTGAAGTGATTTTTCAGTTGAAATCTACAGGATGACTAAAGAGCAAACCAGGGGAAGTGTCCACATATAAAAGCCTTGGAAAAATATTAGAAGTACTCAAGGAATAAAAGAATACCAGAGTGGCAAAAGAGAATGTTGGTGGCCAAGAATGATCTACAATTAGGGTGAAACAGAACATGCAAGGTTTTTACAGACTTTGCTTTTGGGATTTGGGACTTTATCTTACCTTAATTGTATCTTAAGTTATTGACACGTTTGAAATAGGGAATGCTGAAACCATCCTGTCTCCTGTCTGGACCAGTGCTGTCCCATAAGGTAATAGCTAGCCTTATGTGGGTTCTGAACATTTGAAATGTAGTTAGTCCAAACTGAAATGTGCCCTAACATACACACTGGTCTTCAAAGACTTAGTACAAAAAAGGAAAAATATTTTAATAATTTCTATTATCAATTTTTGAAATAACAGATATTTTGGACAAAAATACATTAATAAAATTAATTTCTCTACTAGAAAATTTTTCATTTCCTTGTGTGGCTCTCATTATATTGCTATGGACAGCATTTATCTGGCAATAAGTCTGGACTCCTCACACATGAGAATGAAAATAAAAAAGGGAAACTTTCCAATTTAATACCAAGAGTCTATATTCAGGAATTTTGTTTAACCCTTTTTTTAAAAAAATTATGTTGTCAAACATCTAATTTACAATTAGTTTTTTAAAACTTAAATTAGTAAATGGAAAAACGCAGGTTCTGTTTCCAACTTTTTAGCTTACATTTTTATTTTAATATCAACCTAATATATTTTAAAAACAGTAAAATCAATGGGGTTAAGTCCTCTAAATTTCCATATTCAAGGAATCCGAACCTATTGTATCAAGATGAATCATCTGTTACACATACTAAAAATGGTTATTTTTTTCATATAATATTTCTTCATGATTTCATTTGGATCTCAAGAGAGAAAAGATGATTCCTTAAAAGGTACAAATTAAGAGCACCTTGCCTTACTAATAATGACAAATGAAAGTGAATGAAGAAACAAAAAGTTATATACAAATTACAAATTTCTAGTGCTTGAAAGGGTGGAATAACTAACCAGAAACTGGCTGTGAAGAAAAATCGCAGCAGGTAATCCCAAGATCATGTGCTTTTTCACCATGCAGACACCTCATTTTATCATCCCACACTGTTAAATCTCCACATGAGGAGCCAGTGACAAAGAAGTTTCCATTAGGAGAAAATGCACAGGCCATCAAGGAGCCATCCTTAACACTACCACATCTGAAATAAAAAGCAAAAAGGGCTGTTTCATTTTAGAGCATCTTTGACTTTACATTACAGTCTCTAACAGCAGCATAAAAATAGTAAAAAGTGGGTAAATGGCTATTACTAAAATAAAGAGAAAGGGCAACTGAGGCCTACAGACATAAAGTATTATTCATATGTTATAAACTGGGATGTACTTTCTAAAGTTAAGGATGGATTTAAACATCTTAACATGTTCAAACCTAAAATATAGGAATCTATATAGCAAATCACTATGAAGACATTAAAATCTACAAAACTTAAAAAAAAAGTAATTACAACCAATAACCATGATTACACTTTTTAAAAAGTAATATAAAGCCATGTGCCATGGCACACATTTGTAATCCCAGCAACACAGGCTGAGGCAGAAGATTCACAAATTGAAGGTCAGCCTCAGCAACTTAGACCTATCTCAAAATAAAAAATAAAACTGAGGATGTAGCTTGGTAGCAGAGTGTCACTGGATTCAATCTCCAGTAAATAGTAATATTTTAACTGAAAAACATGTTACTGGGGCTGGAGTGGTGACTCAGTGGTTACAGCACTTGCCTGGTATGCACAAGGACGTGGGTTCGAAACCCAGCACCACATACACAACTGAGTGTTGGAGCAGCTAAAGCCACATGAAAAACTAAATAAAACTGATTTTCTCCCTCTCTGCAACACCACTAAAACACAACACCTTCTTCAACCCTAAGACCTAAACCTAAATGAGCAAGTCTTTACCAGCTCTGAATGATAGGGAATAAAAAGAAGTGATGTGAACGTTAGGCTATCTTAATTAGTGACAGTGAAAAGTTTTATGTTTCTAATGTACTTAATGTTACTTAAATTGGTTAAAATGATAACTTTCAGTATATTTCACAAAAAAATGAATTAAAAATTATGGTTTTAATTTTGGTAAGCTGCAAAATAATATCACCAGTGTAAACTGACTGATGTATTTTTTTTCCCAAAAGAGTTTTTCAGGTGTGTCACCCTCCCTGCCCCACTGCCCCCGAAATAATTAATAACCCAACACCACTACACCAGGCACTAAGTTTTTTCTTCTGGACTTGGTCATTTCATCCAGCAACAATTCTAGCCAAGGAAACAGTTGAATTTCTTCAAGAGGATTTATCCACCATTATTTTATTGAGAAAACTTAAAACACAAATGACAAAAATAAGCCTAAAATTACTGAACCTAATTCAAAGACTTTCTTTGCTGAACACCTACAGCAAAAATCCACAGAAGGGGCTGGAGCAGTGGCTTGGTGGTTGCGGCGCTTGCCCGGCACATGCCAGTACACGGGTTTAAACCCCAGCACCCACATACGCAACTAAGTGTTAGAGTAAGAAAAGCCATTTGAAAAACTCAATAAAAAACCTGATTCTATCTCTCCCTCTCTCTCTGTCCTTCTTCAAAAAAAAAAAAAAAATCCACAAAAGTCTAGCGAGATTAACCCTTATCTTAAAGAAGACTGGAAATTTAAAACTCTCTCAAAGTCACAAAGGCAAGTAAATCAACCAGTAGAATCATCTGTTTGGTTTTTTGACCTTCAGAAGATAGGTCAAAATGTTTTTCTTCATGCTGTTTGACAACTACCAGCTTCCTAAAGTCATCAAAATATTTTGCTTTCTGCTTTTATACATGCTGTTAACAGGATTAAAAATAAAAACGATTTAAATGTTCATACCTGTATAACTTGTATGACTGTGCATTCCACAAAACAACAGTTCCATCAGCTGCCCCCGATGCCAAACAAGTAGAGTCTGGGGAAAACCGGCAAACCCTCACAGGACTACCACCAGGCTGTTCCATCACGGCCAAAGTCTGTCCATTTTGAGTACTCCACA
Source organism: Aplodontia rufa (assembly GCA_004027875.1). Taxonomy (NCBI): domain Eukaryota; kingdom Metazoa; phylum Chordata; class Mammalia; order Rodentia; family Aplodontiidae; genus Aplodontia; species Aplodontia rufa. The sequence goes on along the minus strand of PVKS010006945.1, from coordinate 64,934 downwards.
GGACAGTGGTACCATCTGTTGAACAAGATGCCAAAACATGTCCTGAAGGAGAGAAACAGCAGCAGTGAACAGCATATGTGTGGAACTTCAATGGAGAGTATGGCAGTTCGGTGAAGTCACTTAAGGAGTATAGGCGAACCGTTTTGTCCAAGGAGCAAGTAGCCAAGAGAGACGAGGAGAAGGCACAGCAGTTGACATCGTCACCATGATCAGCTAATGTGTGAATTAGCTTCACCATGTTCTTCATTTAAAGTAAAACCTGCAATTTTAAATACGTAAAGGTTATATCACCCTAGAAAATAGGTAATGACAACTCAAGTCCATATAAAAGAGTCAAAATCAATTTAAGAATTTACTCAGTGAAAGCATACATTTACATTTTTAAAAGACAGTCTATTATCTGGGGTAAGGATAAGGTGGAGGGACATAAAACTTTACAAGACTATACCCTCTGGTGATGATCATGACCACCGCCATATCAATAAATCTACACAACTCCTGACAAAATGTTTTGCCCAGTAACTCCAAACTGATTGGATGTTGAATTTCCAAAACCTCAGGTACTTATTTCACTTAAAGCCTTACCCATAACAAATTCTCAACACTGCCTCATTTCAGATCCACTAATCTCAACCCAAAAACATTTTTTATTGGGGCTGGAGCAGTGGCTCAGTGGTTATGGCGTTTGCCTGGCATGTGTGAGGACGTTGGTTTGAATCTCAGCATCACATACACAATGAAGTGTGGAAGCAACAAAAGCCACATGAAAAAACCAAACAAAACCGATTCTCTGTGTCCCTCTTTCTCTTAAAAAAAAAGACATTTTTCATTTTTAACACTATTATAGCTGCTCCTTCCACTGGGTGAAGCCAAGGCTATTTGCTTTGCCTTTAACATGTAACTACATGATTAACTCATAAAAAAACCAATGAACATCTCATCGAAAATTTAATTCAACTATGCTGAAGGCTATGTCATGTATGAGGGTGTCATGGTTTTTTACCTTGTCTGATAAAGAGTAAGATGATACAAAAAAACCTGAGGAACTGTTATGGTTTGCATGTGAGGTGCTCCCCAAAAGCTCCTATGAGACAATGCAAAAACAGGCTGAGATGAAATGTCTGGGTTATAAGAGCCTTAACCCAATCAGTAAATTAATCCCCTGATAGGAATTAACTGGTAACTGTAGGCTGCTAGGGTGTGACTGGAGGAGGTGGGTCATTGGGGGTGAAGCCTTTGGGGTATCTACTTTGTAAGTGATGTGGTCGTCTTTCTTCCCCTCTCCCTCTCCCCCTCCCTCTCCATCTCCTTCCCCTTCTTCTTCTTCTTCTCTCTCAATAGTCCTTGTCAGGTCCTTTAGACACAGCAGTTAAAAAAAAAAAAAAAAAAAAAAAAAAAAAAAAAAAAAAAAAAAAAAAAAAAAAAAAAGCTGACCAAAACAGAAATGGGTACGGAGAAGTGGTGCTGCTGCTGTGACTAATCTGACCAGGTGGTTTAGAAGCTTTAGGAGCTTTCTGGAATTTGTGGGAGGAATTTTGAGATGTTTAATAGTGCAAGCTGGAAACGCTTTAGATTGTTGTAAGCAGAGCTTAATGGGCAATTCTGGTGGGAGCTCAGAAGACCAGAATGCTGACAGGACTGTGCATAGTACTGACAGGGCTCAAGAGGTTTCAGAGGAGGAGGACTTTACTGGAAACTGGACTACAGGCCATTCATGTTATGTTCTGGCTGAGAAGTTGTGTGCATTTTGCCCAAGTCCAGACTCTCTCTGAGCCTGATTTTAAAGGCTATGGACTTCTTAATCTATCAGAAAAAATTTCCAGGCTGTGTAGTATTCAGGTGGTGGCATCAGTATTGCTGGCGGTTCTCAGCCAAGTTTATTGTGATATTCAGGAACACAAAGACGACCAGGAAAGATTTGAAAAACTTGGACTTGAAAGATGGGAGTAAAAATGGGACTGAAGAGGTCAAAATTGTTAAAAGATAACAAGGCCACTAAAAAATGCTAAAGATTTTGCCCAAGGGCAAAAAGAAAAATGGCTTGAAGGCATCTCAGGAATTGGAAAGACCACAACCAGCTCAGGCTTAAGGGAGTAAAAATTCCTTTGAGAAGAGACCGGTGGGACACCCTTCTTGCACAAGAAGGTCTAGGAAGTTTTTTCAGCATGCTGAGACACTCAGAGGCTGCTGCAGCTAAGATCCCTGGAGGCTTGGCTACTGCTCAAGATGGTGGCAGACCTTGGCAGCAACCACATGGTGCTAGTTCTGCAGGATGCAGGACTTAGGGGATCATGGAGGCTTCCACCAGGATTTCAAAAGAAGGCCTGGGCGGCCAAAGGAAGTGCCTCAGGGTCAGAGTCCCTGTGGGCAGCCCCTAAGAGGGCAACGTGTAGAGATGTGAGGAGGAAGCACATGCTACAAGACACCCCCCACCCCACCCCCATTAAGAAATGTCAGTAATGTGGAATCTTTGCTGAGGAAAGCTGCAGGAATTGAATATAGACAAGCCAACAGAGAGGTCTGAGGACTACAACCAGCAAGGCCATAGGGGCGGAGCTGCACAAGCCCTTTAGACGGAACATCATGATGCCAGGTACTCTACATGCTGGATATGGAAATCCAGGACTTGTTTGCTCACCAAGATTTCAGCCTTGTTTTGGTCCCATTCCTTGTTTCTATGCACCTATTTTTCTGAATGGAAATATTTACTATGTGACTTTATGTATTGAACACACGTAACATGATCTGAGTTTGCCTTGATGAGTTTGCCTTGAGTTTCGAAGGAGAGACTTGAACTTTTAGTCTTGTGACTATTAAGATTACAGATACTTTTTCTTTTCTTTTTTTTTTTTAAGAAAGAGGGGACAGCGAGAGCGAAAGAGAATCAATTTTTATTTAGTTTTTCACATGGCTTATCGTTGCTGAGACTTCGTTGTGTACATGATGCTGGGGTTTGAACTCGTGTACTTGAGCATGCCAAGAAAGCACTGAAACCGCTGAGCCACCGCTCCAGCCCCTTATGGAGACTCTTGAAAATGAACTAAATGTATTTTGTACTGTGAGACTGTCGTGAGCTTTTTGGCGTCAAGCATGGAATGTTATGGTTTAGATGTAAGGTGTCCCCCAAAAGATCCTATGAGACAATGCAGGAAGAATGAGATGAAATGATTCAGCCTTAACCCAATCAGTGAGTTAACCCCTGATAGGGATTAACTAGTAACTGTGAAATGGTAGGCAGTGGATGAAGGAGGTGGGTCATTAGGGGGTGTCCCTTTGGAGTATTTATTTTTTGTATCTGGCAAGCAGTTTTCAAGCAGTTTCTCTGTTCCCTGGAGCCATGCCTTCCACAGGGATGCTGAGCCTCACCTGGAGCCTCAAGGGATGGAACCAGCCGCCTGTGGACTGAGAACTCTAAAACAGCGAGCCCTTAAATAACCTTTTCCTCTGAAAACTGTTCTTGTCAGGTCTTTACAGTTAACAGCAGTGAAAGGCTGACTAAAACAGGGAACCAAGGGGCTGGAGTGGTAGCTCAGTGATTATAGGGCTTGCCTGGTATGCACGAGTTTGCAAGTTCAAACCTCAGCACCATGTACACAATAAAGTGTCAGAGGAACTTAAGTCACAGTAAAAACTAAACATTGCTTCTCTCTCTCATTTGTCCCCTTTCTTTAAAAATAAAAAATAAAAATAAAAACACAGGAACCAATTCTGAACAAGTCAAGGAAACCAGGCACGGTGGCACATCTGTAATCCCAGGAACTCTGGAGGCTCAGATGGGAGGATGGCAAGTTTAAATTCAAGGCCAGCCTCAGCCACTCAAAAAGACCCTCAGCAACTTAGTGACTCTGTCTCAAAAAAAATAAAAAGAGCTGGTGATACAGCTCAGTGGTAAAGTAAATGTAGCTCACTACCACCACCATTACTACTACTACTACTACTACTAATTGGCACAGCAGTTGGAGCACTTGCCTAGCATATGTGAGGATCTGGGTTCAAATCCAGCACCACATACATAATAACTAAGTGTTGGAGAAACAAGGCCAGACAGAAAAACAAATAATAAAAATAGTACTAAAATAAAATCCAAACTCCTCCCCGGAGCTTATAAAACCTTAAATGATTTTATTTTTGCTTGCTGAATTCTCAGATCTCAACTCCTTGGCCAAACTCACTGTAGTCTTTCATTTTCATAAAGTAATTTTCTTGAGCTGAAATGCTCTCTTCTCTACTATTGGAATCCTACTTCTCATTTAGATCTCAAATTCAATGTCCCTCCTCAGATCGGGTTTCCCTAAGTAAAATGGCCACTATCTTGGTTAAAACATCACTCCATTTTAATTCTCAGTAGCAATTACCACTATCACAGATATTTTGTTGAATTATTTGTCTCCCCTGGCACAGGAGGGCAGGTCTGTAATCCCAAGGGCTCAGGAGGCTGAAGCAGGAGAACCTCAAGTTCCAAAGCCTGCCTCAGCAACTTAGTGAAGCCCTAAGCAACTTAACAAGACCCTGTCTCAAAACAAAAAATAAATATAAATAAAAAGGGCTCGGGATGTGACTTGGTGGTTAAACTCCGCTAGGTTCAATCCCAGTACTACTACTACTACTACTACTAACTTTTCTCCCGTAGAATGTATATGCCTAAGGGGTATGTATTTTACCTATTTTACTCACTCCTGTGACTATAACACTGTCAGCATCTATAGCGTGCTTAAATAACCATATGTTGAATAATTTCTATTTTTCCAAATCCAAATGAGTTCTAGCCTTGAAATATTATATGAAATATAAAACTTAGAAAATAAAGCTATAAAACCTTTTTTTTTTTTTTTTCAGTTCCTGGCAATGGAAAAATGGTGTAGAATGAGGTCGTAATCATCCCTGAAAGACAGGCATAACCCTGGCCGGTAAAATTCTCTTGTCCTAATCTTAGTTACAGAAACTTCTACTTAAAAAAAAAAAAAAATGAGCATGACTTTTTCCATATTCATCTTTTCCGAAAAGTTTAAATTCTATGATCAAATGAAGTCTTGGAGAAACAAGCATAAAAAAATTCTGGTAGATTATCGCCTGTATTATTGCACTGAAAGCAATGAAGACCAAGTGGTGATTTCTGGAGAATGTCCAAATCCCACCTGTTTAAGTGCACACAGGTGATTTCTGGAGAACTTCCAAATCCCAACCGTTTAAGTGCACACAGGTGATTTCTGGAGAACTTCCAAATCCCACCCGTTTAAGTGCACACAGGCGATTTCTGGAGAATTTCCAAATCCCACCTGTTTAAGTGCACACAGGTGATTTTTCCAAACAAACTGTGGCTCCCCACCCCTTCGGGGGGCTCAGCTCCCTCAGCAGTGCAAGCCAGTACAGCCGGAAGCAAGGGACGGTGACCCGCCGCGCAGTTTGTTCTTAAGAACGCACCGTGCCTACTTCCACCTGCCAAAGGCGCGGGCGTCCCCCGGGCCCACCCCGGGGCACACCGGCTCAGCGGGCCAGGGTCAGCACGCGCATGCATCCCCGTCTAACACAAACCAAACCGAACGGCGCCAGAGACACCCCAAAATAAAACCTACCGCTGATTCCCTGGAGCCAAAGTTTGCCCGACTCCGAGAGCCGGCGGTCTCTGGTAGGAGGCAGCCTCAGGCGCCGGCTCGCACAGCGCCGAGCCCGGGACCCCACCCTATCAGGGCGCAGTGGCCCCGGCCGGCCGAGGCCGCACAGCCGCGCGTCGCTGCCGTGGACGTCCGGGGCCAGTCCTGGCGCGCTGAGCCCCGGATTCCGGGACACCGAGGGTTCGGACGCCGCAGGCTAAGAGGCTCGGAAGGCCGGCAGCCGCGGCTAAGCGGGTCAGTGGGCACCGCCTCGCTCACCTCCAGGAGCGCGCGGGATCCGCCCTCAGGTGCCAGGCTGACGGCGCGGATCACGTGACGCACAGGTGAGGACGCCGGCGCCGGCGGCCGGCGAGAAACCTCAGCGGAAGCAGGCCCCGCCCTCCAGGGCGCAGGGCGGACGGCCCGGCGCATGCGCGCTCCACTGCCTCGGGCTGAGCCATTGGATGAATTCTATCTAACTCGGCTCAAGATGAGTTCAGACTTGGGAAGGACCTTCGGTTTCAGTTTTTTTCTCATTTGGGGAAGCTGAGAGTCCATGCTTGAATGTAGGTCTGAAGTGTGCTTATAAAGGCACATCATATCAACATGTATGAACCTTAAAATTTTTAAATCTTCCTTTATCATACTGTTTTTCTCCAGCCTACACTGTCTTGGTTTTCCTCTAAAACCAGTCAATTCCATTGGTCTTTTCTATTTTTTTCAAGCCCTCTGCGGCCTCAACGCAGGGTTCTCCACCATTTCCCGAAGGGAAAAGTTAGGAAGTAGAAAAGTTAGAATGTTGGTGTCAATCAAGGGAAAATCAGTTCTTTTCCTTTAAGATTAATTTGACATTCCCCAATACAAGTAGGAAGGATCTGGCAAGGTGGTTCCAGATGCAGACAGTACCTTCTGCTAAGCCAGGCACCACATTCTTTCTGTCCATGCAAACCCAAGGCTGGACCCAACCAGAATTTCTGCGCCCACTTCCTAGGTTTGGGGGAGAGAAGAGGATGACCAATGGAAGGGTGAACATCCTATAAGAAGGGCTAACCTAACTGCCTGTTTGGCCCAGTCCCCTTCTCCCACTCTGGGGGAGTCTGCTCTTTTCCATATGCTTTGTTTAAAATAAAGTCTGTCTACTATGCTTGCCTCAGTGTCCCTCGGTTTCATTCTTCAACTCAGAGAGGATATGAACCCAATATCCACCCAAACCAGCATCACATGCTCAGGTTTCCCAAAGCTGTCTATCCAGGGGTGCCTGATTGCCCTTGTGCCCTAGTCCTTAGGTTCCCCTGCTCACCAGACAAATCCCAGTGGGTATTCTTCTATTGCCTGAACCCAGTGTGCATTTCTTCAGTCTTTCCCAATGTGTCTGGACAGCTAATCTGTAGATTGTGGCTCTCATATGTAATTGACTACATAGTTGCATTGGTACCTTTTGAGATAAATGTGATTCAGAAAAAAAGTTCCTAGGCATATCACTGCTTGTGAACTAAATGAACGACATGGTGTAGGACTACATTTACTGGAAAATCTGTCACAGATAGTTATTTTTAAACCATGCAACTTTACAGTTTCCTTTAATGTGAAAGCATTAAAATGTAGCAGCCCTAGGAAAACAAAGTCATATATTTGAAGAGTAATAATACTCATGTTTAAAGAAATACTGAGATCATGGGAAATGACTTGTAGTGGAAGACTAAGGGGGAACTGGAAATCAAAATTCATGATTTTGTGAGTGATGGATGTGGAAAATTACCAGAAGCCATTCAGTCATGCAGCAAACCCCTTACTGTTCCGAAGTTTACAGACTTGAAGGTTATGGACTTGAAATTTACAGACTCGGCCCTTCTTGGAACCTAGTATCTTGGGCAAAAATAGTTTAACCAGAAAATTCCTGCTGTTGATGTAGAGTTTTTGAGATAAGACCGGATTTTCTGCTCTGGCTGGTGAATGGAGTTTGGGCAGACTGCAGATTTCTGTGGTCAAATGGCCCAATTCTAGTGTTTGCAGCTATTCCCAGTTAAAACTGGGAATTCGGGCTGGATGCAGGTTTCTGCAGCTGAAATAGTGTTAGCAGCTGAGCTGGGGTTTTCCCTGCTACTGTTGAGCCATGCGTTGCAGCTCTAAGTGTGGAAGCACACCCCAGGAATTCAGCGCCCATCTTCTGGGGTCTCGTCTTGCAAATTTGAAGAATAAAATCCACAACCAACCAGGGAAAGAGTACTAAAAGGAGTAGAATTTATTTAGGAAGAGGAGCAGAGTCTCCACAAGGCAGAGGGGTACCTAGCAGTAGGATACTGTCTAATGTAGGTTAGGCCAGGGATTATATTGGTTTGTGTATGAGGAGTCTTGATTAAGATTCATGTAAAGTAGGCATTGAGAAAAGCACCAACATCATTGGTTGAAATCTATGTAAAACAGGCATTGAAACTGGTCATCAACATCATTGGTTAAAGTTTATGGAAAACAGGTGGCAAATTCTTTCTAGTTCTCACCTATGTCTACCCCCACTTCTTGGTTTTTCTGCCTCTGGGATGAAGGAGTTGCTCCCACAGGTGAGCCTCATGGTCATTTGCATTTGAAGGCCCTGAGCGTACCTGTCAATCACTCTGCTGGCTAACTTCTAGGTGTGGTTGAATGGGTGGGACCCACGGTCCTGACTACCTAGCCATTTTACTATCTCTCCTAAACTGTCCCACTGTGACTGTCCCCCCACCAAATTCAGTCCATGAAAGAGCACTTATCTGAAAGTCAGACTGCCATTTTCCACATGGAAGTGTGTCCCTGCAACTATTCATAAATCTCCTTGATCTGTTGAGGTCTGGATCCTTTCTGAGCCTCCTTGTACCCTTCTTCTCAGCCTCTTTTCCTTTTCAGTGAGGCTCTTGGGAAACCCAATACCATAGTTTCTGAACTGTTGGAAAGGGTAAAATTCAAGGTACAAAAACTCCCTTGAAGCCCAGCTGAAGGGTCATACTGTAATCCCAGCAACTGTAGAAGCTGAGGCCACAGGATTGCTAGTTCCAGCCCAGGCTCAGCAACTTAATGAAACTTTTTCAAAATACAACATAAAAAAAAAAAAAAAAAGACTGGGAATGTGGCTCAGTGCCCCTGGGTTCAAGCCCCAATAACAACAACAAAAACCTCCCTGTGTTTAGCTTACAAAAATGTATATGGTATGTGAATTTGCATTTGTGTGTATATTATACTTCCTAAACAGTTTTTAAAACAAGCCTGAGAATTTCCCAGAAGTTTTTTTTATCTGATGAGTAGTTCATTCCCCACACTGTTATCATCCACAACACCATCCACAGTGGAAAACTGAGGGGATCCCGGAAGAAGTAACTCTGGGGTGTGCTGTGTTACCTTGGGCATCACGGAATGCTCTCAAAATGCCCCCCCCACCCTTTTTTCAGAGCGAGAAAGAGAGAATCAACTTTATTTACTTTTACATATGGTTTTCATTGCTCCGACACTTAGTTGTGTATGTGGTGCTGGGGTTTGAACCAGGGTCCTTGCACATGCCAGGCAAGTGCTCCAACCACTAAGCCACTGAGATACGAAAGTCAGGCAGAGAAATTAGAATGCTGGAGTCAATCAAGGGAAAACCGTTTTTTCTTTTCCTTTAAGATCAATTTGACATCCCCCAATGCTAACAAGAAGGGTCTGGCAAGGTGGTTCCAAAGGCAAACACTCTCTTTTGTTAAGCAAGCTGCCATGTTCTTTCTTTTAATGCCTGAGGTGCAAACCCAAGGCTGGACCCAACCAGAATTTCTCACCCCCTAGGTTTGGGGGAAGGGAGAGGACGGCCAATTGAAGGGAGAACTTCCTATAAAAAGGGCAAACCTAGCTGCCTATTGGACTCTGTCCCCTTCTCCCACTCTGTATAAAAAACTTTCTATAAAATAAAATCTGTCTACTATGCTTGCCTCAGTGTCCCTCGGTTTCATTCATCGACTCCGAGAGGACCCGAACCCAACGTCCACAACGCTGGCATCACCACTGCTCCTACACCAACTTTATAGCTTCTAACTGGCTGTCTTTCCGTTAAGCTACCCATAGTGCTGATGTCCCAACAAAGTAGCAAGAGTTTTTCATTGTTTTTCCAATATCTTATTATTTGTGCTCTTCAAGAGAATTCAAGAGGTTGAAAAGGCATTTTAAATACATTTTTATTTCCAGATTTATGATTTTGATTATATAAAGAAGAAATTACTATAGACATTAATGAATCAAATTTACTTAATAATATTCCACCTTAAGAATTAACAAATTTGGGCTGGAGCGGTGCTTGGCATACAGAAGGACACAAGTTCAAACTCCAGCACCACATACACAATGAAGTATCAGAGCAACAAAAGCCACACGAAAAACTAAATAAAATTGATTCTCTTTCTCTCACTGTCCCTCTCTCTCAAAAAGAATTTAAAAAATTACATAGTAGTCTGGAATAAAATATTTTGATGATGTCAGTCTTTAGCATCCTATAGTATCTTGTCACTCAGGTGGCCAAATAGAGTTAGATCTTTAACCAGATTATTTGATATTAATAATCTCCATATTTTCACTAATGACTTTCAAACAGTTGACTATTTTTTTTTTCTTAAAGAAAATCAAGATAACAGGGCATAGTGGCACATACCTGTAATACTTACCATTTCTTGGGAGTTTGAGGCCAGCTTTGTTTGGCAACTTAAATCCTGTCTCAAAATTCAATTACAAAAGCAGTTGGAGAGTCAGTGGTAGAGCACCCTGGGTTCAAGGTTCAATTCCCAATACCACAAACAGAAGAAGGAGGAGGAGGAGGATAAGAAGATATTTCCTTAGCTTTATTTTCTTTTTGTAACTTGAGAGAAAGAAAACTCTCAAGTATAAAATATATAAAAAGAGGCGGGAGTAGTGTTTCAGCAACGGAGCACTTGCCTGGCATGCACAAGGACTGGGGTTCGAACCTTAGCACCACTAAGTGCTATATAACTTCCAATGCTAAGTCATAAAAGGCAAGAGAGAGGCTCCTCTCTTTTAGCTCCCAGTGGCCTTGCTGTGAGGAAGCCCAGGCCAAGAATGAAGGTCCTGTCCCTCCCTCCAGGCTGAGCTTCAGTCAGTAGCCTGTGCCTGTGAGTGACCCCTCTTGAAAGAGACTCCAACTCCGTGAAGCCACCAAAGGTGATGCCACGTGAAGCAGAGAGCCTTTCTGTAACTGCTAGAAAGATTTATATGCACTGAAGACTGAACTTCACATCACTTAGAATCTCCTCATCAGTTCTGTAAATTACCTACAGAAACATCCCAGCACAATATGTCTTTGCTTAAAATAGGAAAGATCAAACTTGAACTCATTGTACTTATTTGTCTAAAAACTGAAAGCTATTCTTGGAGAGGGGACAAGTATATGCTTAGAATTTGCTTATTTTCTTTTCAGCATAATATCCTTTGAACTTGGGGAAATTTCTACTTCGCCTCCTTCTGAATTTGTGTGTGTGTGTGTGTGTGTGTGTGTGTGTGTGTGTGTTTGGGGGTTTTTTTGTTTGGTTGTTTGTTTGGTTTTTGTACTGGGGATTTACCCACCCTACTTTGCCCCCAACCACCTTTTTTTATTTTGAAAGAGTCTCGCTAAGTTGCTTAGGACCTAAGTTACTGCAGCTGGCCTGGAACTTACCATCTTCTTACTTCAGCCTCCTGAGTCTGTGGGGTTACAGGTGTGTGCCACCACACCCAGCCTGAATTCCTTCCGCTTTTAACTGCACTGCCATGCATGTGCAGTCCTTGAAACCAGAAACATCTTAGGAACCTGCCCACTCTCCTTCGATCCTTGGGAGGCTGAGGCAGCTGGAGGCAACAAGTTCAAGGCCAGCTTTAGCAACTTAGTGAGAACCACTCCCAAAATACAATTTATAAAAGTGCTGGGGGATTGAGGCTGGAACAGTGGCTCAGAGGTTTGCATTCGTACCCCAGCACCACGTACATAATGGAGTGTTGGAGCAACAAAGGCCACATGAAAAACAAAATTAAAATGATTCTTTCTCTCTTTAAAAAAAAAGTGCTTGGGGATGTAGGTTACTAGAGCCCCCCTGGGTTCAAGGTTCAATCCCCAGTGAAGAAGCAGGAGGAGAAAAAAAAAAAAGAAGCAGGAGGAGGAGAAGTTCCTTGCTTACACTAATTCCTGTATCTCAAACTAGTCCTTTCTTTTCCATCTCTGCTGCTGCTGCCCCAGTTCAGTCTTCCAATTATCCCTTCTCTAAACTGCCACAGCAACTTCCAAACTCCTACTCCCCTCGCCCCCAGGCCACCCACTCCCACTGCATCCAGCATATTCCATATCACTGATGGAGCGATGTTAGGAACACAAAACACAAAACTAATCACGGTTTCCTTTCCTTCAAACCTCTCAGTTATTGCTTATGGCTGAGGTGGGCACACAGTATGGTGGGTAAGGTATATGTTTGGGGACTATAAACTAGGTTCTGTCCCCATTTAGGAGGTCAGAAAAATTGGGAGAATATCTATTGTTTTTCCTTGATTAGTTATTCTTCATAAATTTGAGTTTTGTTTTTCTCATGCGTAAACATCATCTATAAAATGAGAATAAAAACACTCACTTTGCAGTGTCCTAGAATTAAACAAGAAGACTGAACAATTCCCAAGAGTATTTTGAATACATTTTGTGGGATGTTGATGGATAGTTGATATTTTTAAATGAGGATTTTTATAGTCAAGTAAATTTAAACATGAAGAGTTAAAGGAAGTTAAATAGGTTTCCCTACTGAACAACTTCTTAACTTTATCCCCAAAAGATATCCATAATTCTCTTGGAGGAATAACACTTTACTCATCATTTCCCAAGCAATTTGAGCTTTTCATGAACATCTCATAAAGAATTCCATGGGACACACTTTTGGGAAATACTTGATTTGAGTATTTCCCAAAAGTATATCATGCATATGAACTCAATGCATGGTAACTAATTTCTAAATTCTTTAGCATTTCATGAAACCACTGTTGTGGACACTTGACATTTTCTCCTGCAGAGCATACTTTCCTCTTCTTTGGATGATTGTATCCAGTTCTTCCCTCAGGGAACCCATCTTCTCTCATTCTATGTGGTCCTGGTAGCACCATTAAAAATGCCCTTCCTGTCACCTCCCTCCCCACTATCCCCATTATGCAATATGCCAGGGTGAAGTATACAGTCGGTCAGTCTCTCCTGGGAGTTGGCATTTTTACAAGCCCCAGGATGCAAGGGAATAGAGCTATTCCAGAGGCAGGGCCTTAAAGAGGCTCTGCTCTAAGTCCTGCCGCTGAACCGAGAGGACCATCCTCTTCCTCTCTTTTTTCAAGCTTGTTTCTCAGAGTGCAGCTACAACCACGCTTTCTCAAGGATTTCTTTTTTTCTATATATTTTTTTCTTACATAAGCCAGAGCTCTTTTGGAACCTGATGTAGCTCCCTGAATCAACTTTCCACCACTTGTGACCAAAATACCTGACAAGAACAACTTAGAGAAGGAAAAATTTATTTCAGCTCCTAGTTTCAGACGTTCAGTCCATGGTTGTCTGGTTCCAAGGCAGAATCATCATACTGGCAGGAAAGCCGTTCAGCTCATTGCAGAGAACAAAGGTGAAGGAGAAAGTGGCCAGGGACAGATATAACCTAAGGGCACACACTACTTCCTCCTACCACACCCTGCCTGCCTATAGTTACTACCCTACCAAACAGTGGTCCATTAAAATTATTAATCTATCAAATGGGCTACAGGACTGTAGAGGTTATAGCTCTCATAATCTAATCTTGTAACTTCTGCACATTGTTACGTTGCCTTCTTTGGGGGACATTTTTAGATACAAACCATAGCATCCCTGAACACCTGCTTAGCTTTACTGCCTCTCTTTCACGCTTTGTTCTAGCTATACTAAATTCTTGGAGTCACTTGAATTCACCATAAATGTGTATGCTTTTGCCTGGAGTTGTGTATCTTTGTTGATAATTACAGTCTGGGTAATAGGTCAAGACTGAGACCAGCAGTTTTCTCATTAGTGGAGGCTTCCCTGACTTGATGAGGTGGTATCAGTTGATGTGTTCCAGTTGCATGTATTTCTGTTCAAGGAAGCCGATCAAAATCATCTGTCTTCCCACCTAAATTCCATGCTAACTGAAGAGAATAAGGAGACAACAGATGAGGATCAAAATACTCCCTTTAATACTGAAAAAGTCTAAGCCGGAGACCTAGATGAGGGATACACAACAAAGGGCTTCCTAATTCTGAACCCCAGAATTAAGTACATTTGTCCAACACAGTAAATGCAGAAAAACCGCAGGCTTCCACCTGTGGGGCTGAGTTTTTGCTGCTAAATTTACTGTAGAGCCAAAGTCAGCCAGAATATGTCATCCTACTGGCTGGCCTAGGAGATTGGAGGAGACTGAGCTAAACAATCTGTGTTCCTTCTCTGACCCAACCGCCTGTCAAAGAAGGGGAGTTGTGAGGGAAGAGAGGCCAAAGATGCAACACCGATTGAGGTCTTTGCAAATATAAACTCAGGAATAAAATGTCCTCCCAACCCCACATTCTGCAGCTTTTTCTTCTCTTCACTTAAATCACTGAGCTAGGCGAGGAATGGTGACACACTCCTGTAATCCCAGTGACCCAGGAGCCTGAAGCGGGAAAATGGTAAGTTTGAGGTCAGCCTGGGCAATTTAGCAACATCCTGGGTAACTTAATAGGATTCTGTCTCAAAATGACAAGGGCTGGGGATGTAGCATAGTGGTAAAGCACTCCTGGGTTCAATCCCCAGCACCCACTCCCCCAAGGCCAGCCAGGGGTACGGGCATCCCCTGAGGGTATAGTGGTGTGGTGCAGTTTCTGGACCGGTTACTAACCTTCATTAATCCACCTCCTTAAAGGCAACTATTGTTTGTGTGTGGAGGGGGGGGATAACTTTTAATCAGTAAGATCAATTGGTTTTGTCCTAGAAAGCTCTGGAATAAGCCAGAGCAGTGTATTAATTAAATTAATTATAGTGCCATTCTGTAACCAAAGGTAGTCTAATTCCCATTCTAAATGATTGCAATGATGTTGTCCAGTTTAGCTCATGAGAGGTCTGCAGTAACATTAATAACCATATTAGAATATCCAGCAACCAAATGACCAAAAATGAGAATACAAACTGTATCCTGTTATAAAATCCACAGCATGAAATTAAGGGGTTAAATTTAAATCTCCTTGAAAATTAAAGTTCAAAGACAAAAAAATTCATAAGATTTTAAGTTAAATCAGAGATGGGCAGAATGCCACATGTCCATGATCCCAGCTGGGGATGCAAGGCAGGAGGGTCACAAAATTGCAGTCTGGGCATCTTAACAAGACCCTGTCTCAAAATAAAAATAAAAAGGGCTGGGGATGTAGCTCAGCGGTTATGTGCCCCTGGGTTCAATCGTCAGCACTGCAAAAACAAAACAAAAATGATTAGAGATGTGACTCAGTAGTAGAGTGATCTCCTAATATGTGGGAGGCCCTGGGTTCGATTCCCAATACATCCCCTGAAAAAAAGGAATTTAACTTAAATCAAATTATGTTATCCAAAAACACCTAGGCATTTTTTTTTGATACATACAGATTTGTCTTGTGAAGTTTTCCCTGGTGATGGTTACGAAATCAATGTTTCTAGGCCTGCTAAAAGGATCTACTGCTTAAATGAAACTTCTCATACCCAGGAGATAGCCTCCTATCAGAGCAATATAAGTCAGAGCTGGTCACCTTTTTTTCATTCTGGCTGTGTTATCTTTAATATGCCTCAGCTTTCT
Organism: Aplodontia rufa; assembly: GCA_004027875.1. Lineage (NCBI taxonomy): Eukaryota > Metazoa > Chordata > Mammalia > Rodentia > Aplodontiidae > Aplodontia > Aplodontia rufa. The sequence continues at coordinate 49,543 of PVKS010006945.1, read as the reverse complement.
TGTGACTTCCCAGTTTCTCTGGCATATTCTTTTAGTGAACAAGCAATACCTAAGTCTATAAGTGAAATAATTATATGATGTATCTTTCTTAAGATCTTCATTGGCATATAATTCACCCATTTAAAGTATAAAGTTCAATGGTTTTTAGTATATTCACAGTTGTTGCTTCATACCCATTAGTAGTTACTATTTAATCACCCCCAGCACTACCCTGAACCCTAAAAAAACACTAATCTACTTTCTATTCTTTTAACTTTGCCTACTCTATGTCATATAAACTGAATCATACAATGGTAGTCTTTTGTGATTGGCTCTTTGAGTTAGCTTATTTTCAAGATTTTTCCACACTGTAGCATGTATTCACTCAATTTTATAAATATACCGTGATCTATTTACCATTGATCAGTTGTTGGAATTTGGGTTGTTTCCATTTTTAGCTAGTATGAATAACGCTGCTATGAACATTTGTGTATAAGTTTTTGGGTGACATGTTTTCAGTTCTCTTGAGTATATCCCAAGGAGTGAAATTTCTGGGTCATACAGAAATTAAACATGTAATGAACATATAACCAAACTATTCTTCAAAACAGCTGTGCTATTTTATAGTCCCACCAGCAGTGTATGGGAATTCATTTCTCCACATCCTTGCAAACCTGTTACTGACTGTTTTCTGGTTTAAATACATCCTACTGGTTTTGAGGCAGGATTTAATAAAGTCCCTTTTATTTATTTTGTTTTTTGTCATTTGTGTTTTAGTATATAAGAAACAATTACCTCACTCAAGGTTACAGAGATGCACTTCTATGAGGTCTTCTATGAGTTTTATAGTCTTGCCTCTTTAGGCATGTGAGCCATTTTGAATTGATTCATATGTGAAGTGTAAGGGTGAGGTCCAGTTATCCCAGCACCATTTACTGAAACATTATTTATTTCATTTAATTGTCTTGGTACCACTTTCAAAATTAACTGGACATAAAAATGCTGGTTTATTCTCGACTCTGAATTCTGTCCTTACGCAACCACCATGATTCCTATAGTGTTTAGCATGTCTTGAAACTGGCAACCAACCTTCATAAACATATTCTCTTTGTTGTTCTTGGTCTCTTGCACTTTGGTATCAATTATAGGAATAGCTTGTCAATTGCTGCCCCCCCCAAAAAAAAGGCCATCTGTGATTTTGATGTGGACTATGTTCAATCTGTAAACTAATCTGAGGATTTGTTGTAATCTTAACTGAATTGTTTTAATCCATGAAAATGGTATTTCTTTCCATTTATTTAGGTTTTCTTTAATTCTCCACAATGCTTTATAGTTTTCAGAGTACCAATTTTACATTTTTGTTACATTTATTTCTAATTATTTCATTCTTTTTGGTACCAGGGATTGTATCCAGGGGCACTCCATTGAGCCACATCCCCAGCTCTTATTTATTTTTTTACTTTGAGACAAGGTCTCACTAAGTTGCTGAGGCTGGCTTTTAACTTGAGATCATCCTACTTCAGTTTCCCAAGTTGCTGGGATTATAGGCATGTGCCACCTGCCTAGCTTTTTTTTTTTTTTTTTTTTTTAAAGAGAGGTCAGTGAGACAGAGAGAAAGAGAGAGAATCAATTTTTATTTAGTTTCTCATGCAACTTTCGTTGCTCAGACAAACTCATTGTGTACATGGTGCTGGGGTTTGAACTCGCAACCTAGCGAATGCCAGGCAAGCACTGTAACCACCGAGCCACTGCTCCAGCCCCATGCCTATCTTATTCTTTTTGATGCTATTGCCAAAGGAACTGTTTTCTTCATTTCATTTTCAGAATATTATTGCTAGTATACAGAAATACAATTGATTTTTAAATATTGACCTTAAATTCTACAACTTTGCTGAACTTCTTAGTTATGATGTTTTTTTGTAGATTCTTCATGATTTTCTACACGATCATACCATCTTCGTTTCCAGTGTGGATGCCTTTCATTTACTTACTTTTTTCTAATTGCCCTGGCTAGACACTCCAGTAAATGTTGAGAAGAAATCTGTGACTGGACATCCTGTTTATTCTTTGATTATATTAAGAGGAAAGTATAGGGGCTGGAGCGGTGGCTCTGCGGTTACGGCGCTTGCTGTATCTATTGATATAGCATATTAAATTCATTGATTTTCTTTTTTTATATTAAGCGAAGTTTCCATTTGTAGGATGAATCTCACATTGGTCATGTTTTATAATTCTTTTTATGTGTTTCTGGATTCCATTTGCTGATATTACCTTATGATAGGTTTTTAAAAATTATTAATTCAATCTTTGCTTATTATATAATGCTGTTCAGATTCTTTCTTTTTTACTGAGTCACGTTTAGAACTTGGTGTCCTCTAGGAGTTTGCCATCATCACCTAAATTATCTAATCCTTTGCATTCACTTGTTCATACTAGGTACTACCCACTCACCTGTACTGGGGATTGAAGCCAGGGAGGTTACATAGTCAGCCCTTTTCTAAAAGTTCTATTTTGAGACAGGGTCTCACTGTAGTTTTCCAGGCTGGCTTCAAATTGCAACCCTTTTCCCTCAGACTCCTGAGTTTCTGGGATTACAGAGCTGAGTCACTGCCCCCAGCTCATAGTTTTCATTTATAATTAATCTCTGTAAGGTCAGTAGCATGAGTTCTCTTTCATTTCTGTCTTCAGTAATGTAAGCCTTCTTTTTCCTCAGTCTAGCTAAAGCTTTCTCTGTTTTGCTGATCTTTTCAAAGAACCCATTTTTGGTTCTATAGGTTTTCTTTATTCTTTTGTATTCTCTATTTCATTAATTTCTCTTGTACTCATTATTTACTTCCTTATGATTATTCTGGATTTATTTTGTTTTTCTTTTTCTAGTGGAAAGTTAGGCTATTGATTTGCAATCTTTCTATACTTTTTTCCACATGGGCATTTACAACTATCAAAATCCCTCTAAGCACTGGTTTGCCTGAAAACCAGTAATCTTTTGCATTAATAAAATCTACCATTCCTATCACTCTGCTCTGGGTAGATCGTATTTTGAGTCTCCATAATAGCATATACACACAAATGGCCCAAAGTTTCACTAGGTCATAAGCCACTCCGGACCCTCCATTTTTCTTGGTGGCTTCATGTTTATTATTATTACATTTCTCTTCTTTAAACCTGAGGTAAAATATATAGCAGTTTTTTATTGACCATGACAGATTGCTGAGGTTTGGTCTACTTGCTTTTCAAAGACCCTCTTCATCTTTTAGCACATATTCCTCTATTGTGCATTCTAGTTTTTCTCTAGCACCCCTTTTTTAAATTTTGATTTTGTCTAGGACTCCTTTTTAGGGGTCCTAGATAGGATATAGAGCACTAGGATATTAAATCCTACTGGGGCTATTTTTTTCCTTCTATTCCAGTGGTTTGGTAGCCAGTCTGAGTATCAGGATACCCTAAGATATAATGCAGTTATAATGGAACCTAATATTTCAGTGATTTAAAACGGCAAAGGATTATTTCTTGTTCATGATATATATACATTATGAATTGATAGGTAATTCTGTTAATCATAGATGATCAGGAACCTAGACTAACATTTGAACAGTAGCAGCTGCTGTCCTGGAGGGAAAAGAGAACAATTACATGCTTGGCCAGAAGTAGATACTTGATACTTGCATTCAGAACTGTTGGGCCTAAACTAGTCTGTCACATCACCCCAATCAAGCATAAGAAATAAAGGAGATATAACCCCACCATGTGTGCAGGAATGGGAGACTGGAAGTATTTGATTTTATGGCATTAATGACAATACCAGATGGCAGATGCTTTCCTCCTATAAAAGGGAATGAGATCAAAGTTGGAGAGCAGAGGAAAACAATCTGGAGAATTGCAACAGAGTTCCAATTTGTATTAATCCATTTTTTTTAACCTATTGAATTCATCTGGGATCTCTTATTTAAGCCCTTTATTATAAATACGGGTCTCTTCACTATTATCCAGGAAACAGCTGCACTCTTTCAGAACATTTTTAACCTTCAAAATGTGATTAAAAAGTAATATGACTGTATATTTCATCAAACATGGATATGGACAATTAAAAACTAGCCTTTTGAAGCAATAATTTTGAAAAGCCAAATATTTAATTCAGTGTAGCTGCTAGCTATGAGATATTTAGAACCCCAATTTAGGTACTGCTTTAAGAATCTGTGGCTTGAGGAAGGGGATGTATCTCAGTGGCAAAGTGCCTGCTTAACATTTGTGAACCCTGGGTTAAATTTCGCAGCATGGCTAAATCAAACAAACAAGAAAATAAAACAGAAAGTTTTATCTTCCTTAACAGGAAGACTTTATTGGTAAAAGTTTTACCTGGCATCTTTAATATGCTAGACACTATAGTGAATGCCAAGTGTTTAAAATCATGATACAATCTCTTGTGGAACTACATCAGGCATAAATGGCTGACACACAGCCCAAAATAGCACACATCTTAGCTGTGGGGGATGTGAGTTCTAGCTGTTAACAGGAACTTTGAAAGGAGAAGAAAAACAATTCAAACCATACAAAATGGCAAGAATTTCTAAGTGTACACTAAGAGCCTGAGCTTTGAAAATATCCATAATTGCCATCAGATGGTTAGAACTAGAAAATGTGGTAAGAAAGTCAAGATATTACAATTTCTCAGACACAAAAACTGATACTAATGATCATGAAACTAATCCAAGGGAAAGTTCAATGGACAAAATGTGCTGTTTAATATGCATTGTCCAGGAGAGCCCGAGAAGTTGTCAGATATAGTGGTTTCATTTGTGGTCTGCTGTACTGTGGAGAAGGGTGGATCAACCTGACTTACCAATGTTTGGAAAAAACACACCTCAATTTCATTATTCTCTTTATGTTGACTCTATGCACTTCTGGGATCTTTCAGGTGATTCATTTTCTTTCCCAGATAGCATGGCATTGGAAACTTGGACATGATTCCTTAGTCACTGGAAAGAGGTCCCCCCACATTATAATTTAATCAACATTCTGGTTTACGTGGGATTGGTACATATCAATAATAACCCTGAGTCTGGTCAACTTTGAGGTTCTGATAAAATCATTTCCAGGCCCAGAAGAAAGAAGGTAAGCCTCTGGGTCATATTGCATTTCACTAACCAACCATCTCTCTTTAGTGGCTTCATAGCTTAGTGTTTACAGAATTCACATGGAGCCAGCTGGTGGTGAGTTTGAATTCTGGTTCTGATGCCTAACTAGCTGTGTAACCAAACATTTATAAGTCTTGGTTTCCTCGTACATAAAAAAGGCTAATAGATATTACCAAATGGGACTGCTCTGAGATTAAATATTTCACATAAAATAGTATAGTGCTATATACATGTTAACACCACTTTCTTTGTTTAACTGCGATATATAGATGTGATAACTCTGAGTAAGGCAAGAACAAAGAAGTCATGAATTGAAGGGTCACCAAGAAGCTTGAGGTCTGCTGAAGCGAAGCAGACACACTGGGCACAATTTATTATGATGTGATATAATAAAGGTTCTGACAGTGACAACATGTTAGAGGGTCTCAGAGAAAAAGGTAACTGCACTTTAGTGTGGATAATGGGGAGAACAGTAGGGGAAGACACAGATGGGTAGGATTTGGAGAAAAAATTTATATCATGTTCTGGGTACCTTTGTGAGATGAGCAGACTGTGGAGAGAAGATGGGACTGTGGTAGGAGGACAGTCTAAGAAAATAGCCATGACCAGATTTAAAGAGTGTTTAATGCTACAAATATATATTTAGCAGGGAACTGATAGAATCAGTTCTGGTTTCAAAAGGATAAGAATGATGGCAGAGTGGTTGGTAAAAGAAGATGATTTCACTGATTTCAAAATTTATTACAAAGCTACATATATAGACCAATAGAATAGAGTACCCGGAAAAAGGCACTCAAATATATGGTCAAGTGACTTTCAACAAGGAGTTCCAGACATTCGTTAGAGAAGGGAATTTTTGCAACAAATGGTGTGGCGAAAGCTGATCATTCACATGTGAAATAATAAAATTGGACCCACACCTTGTACCATGTTAAAAGCTAACTCGAGGGGCTAGAGTGGTAGCTCAGTGGTAGAGCACTTGTACACAACTAAGTGTTGGAAAAACACAAAGCAGATAAAAAATAGATTTTCTCTTTCTCTAAAAAAAAAAGTTAATTTGACCTCTACAAAGAAAACTATCAAACACTAAGAAAAGAAATTACAGAAGACCTGAGTAGATGGAAAAACATTCCATGCTCATGGGTAGGCAGAATCAATATAACAAAAATGGCCATTCTACCCAAAGCCCTATACAGATTTATTGCAATCCCCATCAAGATACCTATGGCATTCCTCACAGATATGGAAAAAGCAATTCGCCAGTTCATATGGAATAACAGGAGACCCAGACTAGCCAAAACATTACTCTACAGGAAGGAAGAAGTAGGGGGTATTATACTACAGAGCTGTAATAGCAAAAACAGCAAGGTATTGGTTTCAAAAACAGAATCAAAGACCAGTGGAACCGAATAGAAGATCCTGAGACAAAACCCCGTATCTTTAACTATTTGATATTTGATAAAGGGGGCAAAAGCTTAGTGTGGAAGAAAAATAGCCTGTTCAACAAATGGTGTTGAACAAACTGGACAGCCATATGTAGACAACTGAAGCCAGATCCTTATCTTTCACCCTGCACAAAAATTAAATCAAAATGGTTCAAAGATCTGGATATTAAGCCAACAACTTTAAACTTACTAGAAAAAGAAGTAGGGTCAACACTACAGGACAAGGAGTCGGCAGCGCCTTCCTCAACAAAACTCCCAAGGCTCAAGCAGTAAAGTCAAGAATAAATGAAAGAGATGCAATAAAACTAAAAAGTTTTTGCATAGCTAAAGATCTAGTCAAGAGCATCAAGAGAGAACCAACAGAATGGGAGAAAACCTTTGCCTGCTACACCTCGGACAGAGGGCTAATATCCAGAATATACAAGGAACTAAAGAAACTAAACAACAAACTCGCAAATAATCCAATCAATAAATGGGCTATGGATCTTAAAAGAAACTTCTCACCAGAGGAAGTCCAGAAAGCCCATAAGTATATGAGAAAATGCTCTACATCATTAGCTATAAGGGAAATGCAAATCAAAATTTCAATGAGATACCACCTCAGTCCTGTTAGAGTGGCAAAAATGAAAAATTCTAACAGCAACAGATGCTGGAGGGGCTGTGGGAAAAGAGGAACACTGTCACACTGCTGGTGGGACTGCAAACTGGTTCAGCCACTCTGGAAAGCAGTGTGGAGAATCCTCAAAAAATTAAGGATGGAACCACCTTATGACCCAGCTATCCCTCTCCTGGGGATTTTCCCAAAAAGAGTTAGAATCAGCATATTATAGTGACGTGGCTTCATCAATGTTTATAGCAGCTCAATTTACTATAGTTAGATTATGGAACCAACCCAGATGCCCCTCACTCGACGAGTGGATACAAAAACTTTGGTATATACACTCAATGGAATACCACTCCGCCATTAGAGAAGATGATATTATGGCTTTTGAGATCAAATGGATGGAGATGGAAAGAATTATGCTAAGTGAAGTATCCCAATCTCAGAGACTCAAGGGCCGAATGGTTTCTCTCATCTGTGGAAGCTGGAATACAGGGGGAAGCAGTATGTTAGATGGCTAAGCTAATAATAACTTCAAATTGTATGATTCTTTTTGCAACAGGGAGACGACTCCCTAGGATACTTGGAGGCATAGGCTGGGGGACAGGGTTGGGGGAGGGCTTAGGAAAATCACCTAGGAGACTGGAGGAACCAAATATAGGGGAATCATCTCAGAAGGTGATGTCTGACCTCCACGAGATATCCATTTAACTCAGCGGTTCTTCTGGGGGAAACAGCAACATGGGGAACCCAAGCTGGGCATCCATGACATGGCATTAGCCCTAGATAACTAAGTATATATTCATTTGTTCTGGAATATTTGATAATGTTTCCCCCTCAATTGTAACTCTATATCATCTAATAAATAATAAATTAAAAAAATAAAAAAGTTAAATTCAAAATGGATCCAAGATCTAAACATAAGAGCTAAAACTATAAAACTCTTGGTAGAAAACAGGGCTAAGGTTTTATGGCATTGGATATCACACCAAAAGCACAGGCATAAAAAGAAAAAAAAACTAGGTAAACTGAACTACATCAAAATGAAAAATTTCTGATCAGGTGTGGCAGCACATGCCTGTAATCCCAGGTACTCAGGAGGTTGAGGCAGAAGGGACACAAGTTTAAGGACAGCCTGAACAACTGAGTAAGACCCTGTCTCAAAATAAAAAATAAGAAGGGCTAGGAATGTAACTCAGTGACAGAGTGCTTGCATAATATGTGTTGGCCCATCATTCAATCCTCAGTACATAAAAAATAAAAATAAAAAATTAACACCTCTGTGTATAAAATGCCATACTTAACAGAATGAAAAGGCATCTCACAAATTGGGAGAAAATATTTACAAATCATACATGTATCTGTTAAGGGCTTAATATCCATAATATACATAACTTCTGTAACTCAAAAAAAAACTTCATTTTAAAACAGGCAAAGGAGCTGGGCATGGTGGCCCACACCTGTAATTGATTCAGGAGGCTGAGGCAGGAGAAATGCAAGTTCAAGGCCAGCCTCAGCAACTTAGCAAGACCCTGTCTCAAAGAATAAAAAGGGCTGGGGAGGTGGTTCAGTGGTTAAGTGCCCCTGAGTTCAATCCCCAGTACCAAAATAAATTAAAAATAAATAAAACAAAACAAGGAAAAGAATTGAATAGTATTTCTTCTAAGATGTAGAAATGGCCACAAGCACACGCTTTTTTTTTTAAAAGAGAGAAGGACAGAGAGAAAGAGAGAGGAGAGAGACAGACAATCATTTTTGTTTTTATTTAGTTTTTCACATGGCCTTCGTTGCTCTGACACTTAGTTGTGTATGTGGGTGCTGGGGTTTGAACCCATGTACACGCATATGCAGGGCAAGCACCATAGCCGCAGAGACACCACTCCAGTCCCAACAAGCACATTTTAATATTTGACATCGCTAATCATTAGGGAAACAAAAACCAAAGCCCAATAATATTTCACCTATATCATCTATTAGGATGGCTATTATAAAAAATGTGTGAAGCTGAAAGGGTTAATGAAAAGTCAGAGAAACTGTGGCCCCTCTTCTTTGGTATTACTTTCTGGAAATGCCAGCCACCTCAGCCTCTTGTAAACTCTGACCCGTCTCAACTCAGTCAGGCACTGTCATGTCTGTGCTTTTTTCAGAACACCCTTCCTTAAGTCCAGAAAGTGCCCTCAGACAGAAGCCTGGGTAAACATAAGACCAGCTTCATTTATTACTCTGATTTCAGGAATTAGAGTCTTGTACTGCCTGTAGCCTAGTGTCTGAAAACATTTGCTTCATATGTTTCAGTTAGTTGCCTCATTGCGTAGAGCAGCAGGTTATTTAGTCCTGGTTCCTTCCTCATGTACAGAAGCAAAGTTGGCTTTCATTCTCCTTAGATTTTCATTCCAAAGCAACACAACTGTCTGTAAATAAACTAGAATGCATGCTTCTCTTACCAACAATCATTTTTATAATACTTCATAATGTTTCCAATGCTCAAGTCAGCTTTAGAATATTTTGGTGGTAAATGCATGCAAAGAATATTTAAGCTAAACAAGAAAGTTAGTCTTAACATGTTATGAAGAATGTTATTTTTGAAGACAAAGAAAAATGTTTGGGTCCTAACTTTAGTTTACTTAATTGGGGAGCAATGAGTACTAACAGTATTTGTCCTAGTTTTCTCATGTGCAAAGCTGACTGTATCATGATTTATACGAATGGAGCCCTTGGGAGTTGTACAGCTGTGTAGCCTGAGTAGCTTAGCTATTAAGAGTGGCTCTGGCTTTATCATGATACTTTCATCTAGTAGGTGCAGAGAAGCACACCTGTAATCACAGCAATTCGGGAGGCTGAAGCAGGAGAATTTGAGCCCAGCCTGGGCAACTTGATGAGATCCTGTTTCAAAATAAAAAAATAAAAAGGACTGTGGATGTAGCTCAGTGGTAAAGCACCCCTGGTTCTATTCCCAGTACAAAAACAAAAAGTTTTCATTTGAAACAAAAGATCAAAATAAATGACTTACACAATTAAATGAACCAGTTATCTCACACAGAAAAATGTTCCAAGTCACCAAGTTCTTTTTTTTTTCTTTTTTAAAGAGAGAGGGACAGTGAGAAAGAGAGAAAGAGAATCAATTTTACTTAGTTTTTCAGTGGCTTTCATTGCTTCAACACTTCGTTGTGTATGTGGTGTTGGGGTTTGAACCTGCATCCTCGCACATGCCAGGCAAGCTTCTTTGTAACCACCAAGTCACCACTCCAGCCCACAAATCACCACATTCATTCCATCTTTCCTCCCTTTGCTCTTCCCCATCCTCAGAGTGATCTTTGTCTTCTCTCAGGTTGACTGCATAGCTCAATGATGGCCATAGCAGATCTGAGCACCATAGCTTCCCATAAGTATCTCCAAAGATGAGAGGTTTATATCCATTTTGGACATAAGATCTCCTTTGGACAATACTCCAGAAGTCTCCAGAAGACTTCTCCACATGTGTCACTGCCCATGATTGTATTATATGCCTCCTCTAAGCAATCACTCTTAAGAGGAATGGGATTACTATGGTTGGCTTACTAATCAAACTTTACTCCCTAACCCATATGGCCAACCAATATCTCAAAGAAGTAGAAGGAAGGAAGTGACACAAGACAGCTACAGAACAGGCAATCAAAGCTGTTATGGAAAATATCTGTATAGTAAAAAGCTATTTAACTGAGATGGGATAATACATAAGAAAGTAAGCCACATCTCAATTATATGTAAAATCATATGCCAATTTTTAATTCTTTAAATGTCATTATTCAGCTTTTTTACTAGTTATACCTACCAACTAAATTTACCATGCTTAGTTGTGAAAAACTTTTTAAATGTTAAAAAATCAAATAATACGCATTTGTTGCAGAGATGTTAAAATATATAGACAAGATGTTAAAGTCTTCCTAATCTACCAAAATAAGAAAAAAGTTAATATTTAAATATATATATTCCTTCAGAATTTTTCCATGTGAAGTGTATTAAATATATTTTATCAGAAATACGGCACATTCTATGACATTTTTTTTTTTTTTGTGGTACAGGGGATCAAATCCAGGACCTTGCACATGCTAGACCTATCTAGACCTAGCACTTATTTTACTTTTGAGACTGGGTTTCAGTAAATTGCTCAGGCTGGCCTCAAACTTGCTATGATCTTGCCTCAGGATTAGTGATATACCACCATACTAGGCATCAGCTTTTTCACTTAATTTACCAATATTTAAACAGATTTATATAATAATTTTTATTTTTTTGCTATACCAGGTATTAAACTTGGTGGTGATCTACCACTGAGCCACATTCCCAGTCCTTTTTATTTTGATACAAGTTCTTGATAAGTTGTGAAGGCTGACCTCAAACTTGCAAGCCTCTTGCCTCAACCTCCTGAGTAACTGGAGTTAAAGGTGTGTGCTACCATGCCTGCCTCCATTATAATTTTTAATGACTGAATAGAATCTGCCTTTATTTCAAGTCACTTTTGTATTTAAAAGAATTGATATTTGGCACAATAAAGATAGAAAAGTGTATTGCAAATGCTGGATGCAAAATTTAAAAAGTTGTGAAAAGACTTTGTGAACCGAAGGAATCACTAGAATAAGTACCTAGCCTCTAAAGACCTTTTACCATCTCCAAGCAAACCCATGTCATGTAAATGCCTAACTTTTGGTGATGTTATGAACTCACTGGACTTTTATTTTACCTCAGCCAAAATTCTGTTCCCAAATGGCTAAAAGCTTTATTTCTCTTTATTTCTCTACTGAATTGTTTTGCAAGATTAAAACACATTCTTTGATATCCACTACAATAAGTATTAGAACTATTTTTCACTAAAGAATATGATGAGTGTATTCAGGGAGAGTAAGAGTATTCTTAGAAATCCAGTTTATTGCCTAATTTCAAAAAATGTCTCATGCTGGGCAGTGGCATGCCTGTAATCCCAGCCGCTTGTGAGGCTGAGGTAGGAGGATCTCAAGTTCAAAGCCAGCCCTCAGCAACTTAGTGAGACCCTATCTCAAAAAAATAAATAAATAAAAGACTGAACTACATATAATTTATAATATACCCTATAATACTTTTTCCTTAGGCACTCAGTAAGAATAGTACAAATGATCTTCATGTGTATGATGGGTAGAAGAAACTACAAAGAGATATCAGATATTAATTTTGCCACTTCCTCTCTTGAATTAAAAAACTAAGGTACAAAATTCTTTTTTATGAAAGTCCAAAAGATCCAAATTAGTTTTTCCTTTAACACTGGATTTTACCAAATCCTTATCTACCACACTTTTATTACAATGACTCATAAATTTATTTTGGCCCCAGTAATACCACTGCTAGTGGGAGTGTAAACTGGTGTAGTTGTCTACCTGGATAGCAGTATTGGCAAACTCATGGAAAGTTAATTTGTGCACACATCTAACAATGTGAAGATTCTCCACTACATATACAAATAAATTACTCAAAACTGAGTGGCTTATCAACAACAAACATTATCTCATAGCTCCTAAGGGTCATGAATTCGGGAATAGCTAGCTTACTGGGAAATTCTGGCTTAGGATCTCTCAAGATGTTGGTTAGGGTTTCAGTCATCAGAATGTTTGACCTGGGCTGAAAGATCACTTCTAAGATGCATCAGTCACATGGCTGGCTAGCTGGTGCTAGCGACTGACTCCTCCACAGGGATGTTAGAATGTCTTCACAACATAGTGGTTGGCTTTCCTCAGAGCGAATGATCCAAGGGAAAAGGGTGGACTAAGCAGTGTATTTTATGGCTCAATCTAGGATTTGCATGCCGTCACTGCCAGATAATGTTGGTCAAACAGATTAACCCTGTATGAATCTAGAAGGCTGGGTATGAATCTAGAAGGCTAGGAATGTTTGGGGCTGTCTTGTGAACTGGCTTCCATATTCATATTACAACAGTCACACCAGACACCAGTAATATAGCAGTGACACACAGTTGCAGGCAATTTAGGTTGTTGTTCCTAAAGAAATTTGCAAGTAAAATTTCCTTGATGGAATACCTTGCAGCAATCAAAGTAAGATTCTATTCTTTTTTTTTTAAACTCAAACAAACAATAAAAAATAAGATTTACAGCATAATGCAATCGGCGTGTTTTAAAAACCACTATGTTTATATACTTTTCCCCTACTGTATATATTTAAAGATACATATACTGCTAAATAAACACCTAAAATGTTGGCTGCAAAGACATATTAAAAATGGTTATATATGGGGGAAAGGATATTGGAGATGAGGTAAAGAACCAAGAAGAATAAAGAGGGGCTTGGAAAGAACAATGTAAAGAGTATGCCATAAATTGATGAAAGCAATTACCTCAATTACTTGAGTTTTAAGGGAAACTTTTTTTTTTCTGGTAGAGCTGTAATGTGGCCCAGGGAAGTCTAAAAGAGATCTTACTGAATTTAAATAAGATTCCTATCAGATAAGGTTCTTCTTGCTCTATGTTGCATTTTTTTTATAAGTTGCACCTCTATGAGAAGGAAATTTCAGTTCTCTTAAAATACTATAACAGGAACTGAGATGCTGCCTTTGCTAAATAAGTGCTGACTCTTCATTGGGCCTGCAGATGCAGATGGGCAACTGAAAGTGGGATAAAAGTTTGAAATTTCTGCCTTCATCTTGCATCTGTAGTCTTCACCACCTTAAATAGCTCAACTCTGCACACAGACATGTTAATCATTTAAGGAGTATTTTGAAAACCTAGTACTCCTCCTGCTTCAAGGCTGAAGACACCAAGATAGGAGAACTAAGATATTTTCAGGATTTGCAGGAACTTCATAATCAACCATCACCTTTTACAACTTCCTGTTCCAGACCACTGGAGTGACACCTTGAAGTCTCCAGTCACCGTTCTAAATGTGAAGGAGGACTCAGTCATTGTTTTAACTAACTCCATCCTGCCTTTCTGACTTATTTGTTCTGAGTTACTCTATCCTGCAGTCAGCTTGAATTCCAGGTTTCTCTGATAAATATCTTGTGATAAGAGTCAAAACTACTTCCAAATGGCAGCCAACTTTCATATTGCTGACTAGGCTCCATAAGATGATGACCAACTAGACCACAGTTTGACCAAGACTGTTTGACTATGCATATCTCCTGCCATGCCCCAACCCTACTTTGTTCCTCCCCTATGTAATCCTGAAGTAAGTTCTTGTCTGTACCCCTAAGACAGGGTTGAGGATGCAGATCCCCATTTCTTCCCAGTGTGGCTGTACCTAGAATAAAATTCCTTTCCTGCATTCCACCGCTTGTCTTCTGTTGGGCTGATTGGGGTGAATGGCCAAATCTGATCTGTTGGAATCACCAGAGCCAGTCCCCACCTGCTCCGCTAAACACTACCTCCCTCATCTCCTTAGAATAAAATTCTTTTAACAGAACACAAATCTCTTCCATTTCTCAAATGGAAATATTTAAAATGTAAATAATCTTGGGAGAAGTCAACTGTAAGTTTAAGTTACAATAAGGAGCAAATGATTCATATCAGATTTCCTTGCTGAGGATGCATGTGTTTAATGAGAGAAGCCTAAAGGAATAGGATTTTGAATGTCTTGGAAGGCATGGAGCCAGAGGATGAAAAATAGAAGGAACGCAGAGGGATGCATTAAGACACCCAAAACAGATTAGGTCCTTCCTAAGTTTCAGAAAAAATAGTGCTTGTAACAAATGTTTTTTTGGAGTTGAAACATGAATTTGCGTTTTAGGTGGACCTATCAATTTTTACCTGTTTTTCACTGTCATTAACAACTCAATATTAATATGCTGTCTATGTACTTATTCTTCCTGGGTTTAATGGTAATGGATTATTTGATTAGTTATCCTTGGTTAGTCACCACTTGAAAGATAATCTACATCCAAATTTGAAGGTAGGCAAGTTTTATTTTTAAACAAATTACAGGACATTCAGGACTAAGATGGAAAAGGTTCTAATTAAAGCCTAATTTATCTTAATGAAAGTATGTTGTACATTTTTGCAATCATGTGATAGCAGTTTTGAATAATTTTTTATATTGGAGGAGAACAATAACATTGGTTTTATGCAGAATAAGTCCCAAATGTCATCCAGTTATGGCAGGAAGCAATATGGCCATTTGTTGCTATTAATATGCTGCCATTAGGGCAGAGAGTAAAATGTTTTGAAATTCTTAACCTTATCTGTTGTGCTTTTCTGACCATTTTTGCTGTCTTTCTCCCTCTCTCGACTGCAATAAATGTTAGTTCTGTGAAAAAAAATCAAATAAGTCCAACATTTGTCACCATGACAAGTGACCCATGATTATATGGTAAAGACTGTCACCTAGCTGTAGTGCTTTGGGGTAATGTCTACTACTACTTCCACAACTACGTCTCCTGAGTTACAACAATGAAGACGCCAAGCTTTACCAAGCTTTCCTTTTATCAGGGATTATCTTATTTATTTTCAAAAGAAAATTACTAGTCTTGGAAAATTATTTGTGTATGTGTTTAAGTATTTTCTCATTTATAAGACCTTCTTCAGACACCAGACATGTTATTATCAAGCTCCCTGTGTGCCACCTATTATAAAGCAATGTAACCATGTATCGCCCACAAGGAAAAAAAAATCTCAAGAAAGAAGAATCCCCATGCAGCACCTGGCAGTTTTATAAAAAAAAAAAAACCAGATACTTTTTTTCTTTTTTTTTTCAGGACTGAGGACCGAACCCAGGGCCTTGTACATGCTAGGCAAGTGCTCTGCCACTGAGTTAAATCCCCAACCCCCAGATACTTTTTTCACAGTGCCGCCTTGTTCTCTGTTTATGCGGTTATTTTTGACTAAGCACCAGCCCCTTAATACATCACTGCAATATTTGCTTAATAGACACAGACATATTTATATAATTACAGTCTATTTTCATGTAAGTCTTCACAAACAATCTAAGGATTTTGGCATTACTCTTGGCTTTGAAGCATTTTAAAGTAGGGGATATTTTCTTCAAAACTTTTCTGTTTTCCCTTCACTATAAAAGCAGTGGAGACTTTACTGCTGGGCTGGGGATATAATGTAGCTTGTGCACAGGCAATACCTAGAACTGCAAGGAAATAAAAAAGCTGGGACATTATTGACAGTCCACTGCATAAGGCTGTAAGCTTCATGAGGACAGGGCCTGTCTTAGTCACCAATGACTCCCCAATATCCAGCAGAGGGCCCAGCAAGGCATCAAACCTATGTCTTGAACATCTGAATTTGTATCTCATAGTTTATTACACTAGCTTAAATAATTGATGGGTCAATTATTATTGTCAGTAGAGATATTATTATTGTCAGTAGAGATTATTATTGTTATTATTATATATTAAATATTAATATTAATATTATTATTATTGTCAGTAGAGATATTTCTCATATCAGAACAAGATCTTAAAACTGTATTCTAACATTTTCATCCTGAAAATTGGAAACAAGAAATAAAACAAGGTCCAGAAAGATTTACAGCTCCATGAAGTTCAGAGACTCTACTTAAACTCATCTCCTACCCAGCCCAACACTCTCTGAACCACATTCCACAAGTTGCTGTTCCTCCTTTTAGGACTCTATAAAAATCAAAATTTATATTAACTGGCTTTTTGAAAACAATGTATTTTGAAGTTCATTAAGAAAAACTAAAAAAAAAAAAAACTAGTTTGGAAAAGTCTTTTATTGTATCCGTGCCACACATAGTAGTGAAAAATAACACTCCTAAAAAAGAATGCTACCTTTTCCACAACATTTTATTTTAAATAAAACTTCAAGTACTCTTACATAAGTACAAAAAAAATTCTGATCTATTTGCCTCCAAAAGGCCACCACAACACACAGTAGATAAAACACAGTGGGTACAAATGTCTTTTAAATTTATTTCTGAAGGCAAGGCAAATGGGAGGGAAATGTCTCTATGAAAAAATACTGTGTGTGTAGGAAATTGTCACAATTTTATTCCACATGGATACAAATGATTATACTTTAATTTAGGCCCTGGTGGCTTAAAATTATATAACAAAATAGAAAAATGGAAAACTAATATCCCCTACACCCTGTTTCAAAGGCAGGCACTACCAAGATTAGGGAGACGCCACAGTGTTGGTAGAGGATAATTACTGTACAAGCTGTATAGCTATCATCACCTTCAGACTAAAATAAGATGCTACAGTCCTTCTAAGGCATAAACAATAATGTCTGCAAACAATATATACACATAATACATATTTAAAACAAGACAATATAAACAATAATGAACAGTATATACATGTCAGTCTTTTTCACTGTCTTGAAATACAATTTAACTACACAAGTGATGCAGCAACATATATATATATATGTACATATATATATATAAATGTAACTCTACAGTAAAGTTTATTTTTGGTGCTTTTTATAGCACATCAGTGTAAACAGTTTAACTTGGCTTTGTTTTACATTTTAAAACATTCCTTGTTGTATTTTCAAGATTTAAAGCAATTTTCTAGTTCTTCCTTTTCACAGAAAACGAAGATTCTGGATGTGGTTTAATCATAAATAATTCATAAAATTAAATACATTCACTAAAAAATAAACTACAAAGTAAAAAAATGAAAAATAGATATTTATTGAGAGGGAAAGGAAAACCATTTCCCACATTAGAGCTCTGGTGTTGAATATTCAGTGCGATTTGATATATTTTAATTGCTATTGCACTATAACACCCTTTCCTTTGAAAATTCTTTGGGTGTGCTTCCCTGTTCTACCTAAATTAGCTGATAAATCACACAAACCAATAACCAAGGGTCTTGGTCGTTGAAGGAGTGAAACCTTTAAAAATGGTATTTCTGCTGATACTTTTTTTTTGATACTTATTTGAAGGAAAAAAGTCATTATGTATGTGCCTTGCACATTTATGTAAATACAGTTCACATTGCTGGTCTCATATGTCTTTGTTTAAAGGACAGAAATAAGGAGAGATTATTATAACTTCAGCTCACTTTGAACGTATCTGTCCACTTTTTTTCAAAATATTTCCTCATACTGTGGCCAGCTCTGCCTATATCAGAATCATCTTCATTAAATGTTTCACAGTTGTCAAAAACAAGCCTGACATCAACGGCAAAGGTTTCAAGGTTTGGATACCTGAAAGAAAACACATAATTAGAGATTGGTTTCATTGGTTTTGTTTTGTAAGCAAATAAAGTGGTTAAAAAATGGTAAAATAAGGAAACTGAAAGGAAAAAGAAAAGATTAGGATAACTGCATTTAAACTGATACAAAAATACACAGTACCCTCTTATGAATGTAACATTAAAAAATGTCATATTATCTGGACCATACTCATTTATAGACAGGTTAGATTTAAAAAAAAAAGATGTCCCTTAAGATTAAGATATTTTTCAATTAACTGGCAATTCTCCCACATCCCATTTTCTGTTTGACCTATATCACAATTTTGTTACAGTACTCCTCTACTTGACTAGTTTATTAACTCCTTTGACCAACAGTATCACTTGTGATCCTATTATCCACATTCAGAAGTATTATGTTACAGTGAAATTTATGTAAATGCTTCTTATACTGTAACACATTCTAGCATATGCCATTTTGTGGTAAATCTTCCCCTGTTTCTTTTCTTTTCTCTTCAAATATGATCTTTTGTTCAAACACTGAAGTATCCCCCACCCCCACCACAATCCACAGTTTCATTCAATTAGCCATGGTCAAAAATGTTAAATTTAAATGGTAAATTCCAGAAGGAGAGAGGGAGGGAGGGATGGGGAGAGAGAATGGGAGGGGGAGGAGGGGGAGAGAGAGAGAGAGAGAGAGCGCACGTGTGCGCGCAAGTGCACATTAACGTAACTTTTATTATAGTATGCTGTTAAAATTGTTCTATTTTATTATTATTGTTGATTTTGTAGTGTATCTAATTTATAGTTAAACTTGATCATGGATATACATGTATGATTAAAAACAGTACTGTTCATGGTTTGTGTTTCTACCAGGGATCACAGAATGTATCTCCCATAGGTAAGAGTGAACACTGTATGCTGAACCAAAACAAGCAAAAAACCCATGTGTGCTCCCTTTACCAGAGGTAATATTATTTTTTTGTACCAGGTATTGAACCCAGGGGCGCTTTGCCACTGAGCCACATTCCCAGCCCTTTTTATATTTTATTTTGAGACAGGGTCTTCCTAAATTGCTCAGGGTCTCACAAAGTTGCTGAGGCTGGCTTTAAACTCGAAATCCTTCTGTCTCAGCCTCCTGAGTCGCTGGGATTACAGGAATGTACCACCATTTATGAGTGACTGCCTTCCAATAAGAAAGAAGTACTCTGGCTTCAATGCTTTTCTGGTGGGATAAGCTCAATTCTCTTTCTCTTCAACAATTCAGAGATGAGAACAGAAAAATGAATTAATCTGCCTAAGCTCATTAATTATAAAGAAGTAGTCATTTCAAGCTCGTTCAAGAAAATTCAATATATTTGGAAGAAGGCTTTTGGAAATTCAAATGTTATATTGACTGTAACTTATGACAATTTGGATGCTAAAGTAGTTTAACCATTACATATACCCTATGAGCTACTGAAGCATTGAGGCATTATAAAAGTGGCTTTCTCTTTCTTTCATAAAATACTTTGCATGACCTTTCACCCCTCTTTCTAATATGTGCAATACTAAAAGAACTAAAATTTCTTTATCTCTAATATGCTCAAGAAGACTGATGTCAGCCCTTACATAACTTCATCCATTTTCCTCTTCTTCTGGTTTTTTTTTTAATTGGGTAAAGAAGTTCATACAACACAAAATTAGTCATTTTGAAGTGGATAACTCAGTGGCATTTAGGAGTTATGACACTGTGCTACTACAACTTCTAATTCCAAAACATTGTCATCACTCCAAAAAGAAACCTTATAGCATATTAAGCAGTTATTCTCCATCTCTCCCTCCCCTAGTCCTTAAAGAACATGGTCTTCTATCTCTATAGATTTTCTGTTCTGGATTTTTTTTATATAAATAGAATCATACAATGGGTGGGAATTATTTTTATAAAATATTTTGTTACTTTGAGGTATATTCCTCTCCTTTAGACTCTTTCTTATAAGAAAAGGATAATGATTACTTAAGTTAAGAAGACTAGAATCCAGAAGAGAATTCTATGTGAAAAGAGTACGACACTCTATTTGAATCTTTCCTTTAGCAAAGATGGGAACGCTAACAGAACCCAGAAAGATTCATTAAAGCAGGTATTTCCTTCCCTGTGTTCTATAAACAGTCTAAAAGTTTGAAATAATTCGTGAGTTTTGGTTCTAACTCATTACTTTGAGTTTAGTCAAACAATGTGAAGTTATAAGAACCTGAATCCATAGAATTTTACCTCTCACATGACTGGCATCACAAATAGGATCACACAGATTGCTCCCCTATCTGCCTCCTCCATACTGTTGACTTCCTGCATTCACCAGGACTCATTCTCTAATAGGAGCTCTGATTTTGTAGCCATTTTTTGTTATCTTGTATTAATTTTGAAGCCTATTTGATTTGGGGATTTTGAGTTTTGGGCTGATCTTCCATCCAGGAACTGGATGATCATGGAACTTAATGTCAAGAGTTAATTTAAACACTGGTAATGTTTTCATGTGTAGATCTCTGTCTTGGCCATGTTAGGAATTCCACTTGCTACCTACCCATTTATACATCTGACTTTTTGGAAGATAGAAAAAGTAACAGAACTAGACATCTCTAGACAACAGCTTCTGCTGTTTGGTTCATATGAGAACCAATAATTTAATTGTGTTCAATGTTTCCTCTATTTGGAAACATCCCTTCTGTAATTTTTACTTTTTTTTTTTCAGGGCTGAGGATCGAACTCGGGACCTTGCCCATGCTAGGCAAGCGCTCTGCCACTGAGCTAAATCCCGAACCCCTCTTCTGTAATTTTTAAGGAGTAAAACAAAGCAGACATAATTCTTTGAAAGACAGTTATTTCATCCTCAAAAGAAATAAATTACTATAGTCATTTATTCAATCCAGCAAATCACTTCACAGGTGAAAGGGACACTGTTATAAGTTCTTATTCAACTCTTCTAAATCAAATATAAATCACTAAGCACCATGATAATCACCAAAAGAATATTATGGAAAAACTAAGCAATATATGGTATAATAACATCAATATAATGATTGAAATATATTGTATAGTTATTCTTTCAATGTATAGTTCCTTATTTCTATATATCTTTTGTGACTTCACCTGAAGTAATGGGCATAGTCTGTATTAAGTAAACTGGTGTGTAACAATAAAGTAAGCAAAGGGAGAATAGCCAAGAGAATACAACTCTTGGGATCCTGGCCATTCTCATGTGTTCTGCAAATGAACATCCATCCTCATTTTTGTGGCTCCAAAGTGGAACATTGTCCTGAACCACCTAAATTACACTAATAGTTTCACTCTCTGGCACAAGTTTGAGATGGTCTAACAAAGATCATTAGCTGTGGCTAAGAAGTCACTTTATTTTTGGGATAGGATTATATGCATAACATGGAAGAAAGGAGCAAATAATAGTTTATTCTACATTTAATAAACTGATTTTTAATATTCTCCAATGATTTATAATAATGCTTCTAATTTTCAAAATTTCCAATGATGATCTCGTTCTAAATTGCAACACTCTAAAAATATTAGAGTTAATTTTGTAAAATCCACGTAAGATGGTAACAATATTCTGATGTACAATACAAGCCAACACTTTTCCTTACCCCAAGTCTGGTTTGGTTCTCTTCAAATGTAAAAAAAAAAAAACAAAAACAGGCTTATCATTCTGCTTTTAATTCCTTAAATAATTTTAATTGACTTGTTTTCTATCTCTAAGTACCCTAGCCAACCACATGCACATGCACGCATGCATGCACGCACGCGGACAAACAGCCCCACACCCTAAGATGAGTCTTGTATCTTTGCTGTTAATTAGAATGCATTTGGCTCACTAGAAAAGTGCACAGCACATACTGGGCAGTTGATAAATATTTATTGAATTGAAATGCTTTACTTACTGTCCATTACTCAGCTTCTCTCTAATTGTGGAAAAATCCATAGGTTTCTTAATAACTTTCTTATAACCAGGTACAAGTTTCAAGTTTACAGGAAGTAGGAAAGGCCAAGCATCCTCATGAGTTTCCATCTCAGTCAGGATCATGCTAAAGAAAATAATAATTGCAATCAGTATCTATACTTTATAATTATCTATTTATATAAAAGTTGTCTTTGTTGTCTTTCAAGTAATAATGTAAATTTATTTAAAAAGGTAATATATTCTTACATTTATACTTCACATTTTTCTATTTACACAAATTTCAGGGAATAATCTTCAATGTGGTAAAATGTTTCTAAACAAATAAAATGAGATATTACAAATATATAATCATGAAAATTGAATTAATACCTGCAAAGAGCTAGGTCCTTAGAATCATCTCTTTTAGGTTTCTTAACAGAAGTAAAGCTTTCTTGTTTTGATAAGTTAACAGAAGTGTTTTCCTCCATTTTTCTTTTTTTGAGGTCTTTGTTTCCTCTTTTTAGTGAACTACTTGTAGATGTAGAGTCTTCATCTTCAGTATCCCCTGTTAAAGTTATTTTCTTTCCTTTCTTTGACTCATTAGTTTTTTTTCCTTTGATATTAAGTTTTTTGATTTTTATAGTTTGACCACTTGCCTAGAATTTTTAAAAAGTAAATGAGATGTAAAAAAACATGTTTATAGACCTTCTATTAAATTATGAAAGTTTGACAGGATAAAGGAATAAAAATTAATATGAACAATCAACAATGTAGCATACTCTTTACCCCACCCCCCCGAGATTCCAATAATACTTGTGCAATCATTAAATTCTGGAAAATTCACAATCTAGAGTCAAGAGACTAGGGGGTGGGCGATGTGGGGGTAATTCTGGTTTAAGAACATTTGCCTAACACATGTTGCTTTGTATGCATTTATGATTGCACAATAACTCAACTCCTTAATAAAAAAATATTAATTCTGATCTAAAGATTGATATTTCTATTAGTTTCAAGAGAGATCTGTAAATTACTTCTCCCATTTTGTAAGGCTAAAACTTTATTAATAAAACATGAAAAGCCTATTTATCCGAATTATTAATTAATTAATTATTTAAAGACAGAAGGATAGTGAGAGAGAGAGAGAAAGAGAGACAGAAATAATCAATTTTTTATTGAATTTTTCACATGGCTTTTGTTACTCTGACACTTAGTTGTGTATGTGGGTACTGGGGTTCGAATCTGTGTACTTGTACATGCCAGGCAAGTGCCATAACCACTGAGCCACTGCTCCATTCCCCTATCTGAATTATTATTATTATTTTTGGGGGAACCAGGGATTCAACCCAGGGGCACTTAACCATTGAGCCACATTCCCAATCTTTTTTTTTTTTTTTTTTTTGGAGACAGAAGTAAGTTGCTTAGGGTCTCACTAAGTTGCTAAGGCTGGTTTTGAAATTGGTATCCTCCACCCTTAGTCTCCTGAGCCACTCGGATTTCAGGAATGCACCACCGTGCCTGGCTTTATCTGAAGAATTCTTAAAACCTAAAGATATGGATCCATTTTTGGTACTCACCAGTAGTTCTTTAGTCTAGGTCACTAATTGAAAGATATTAAAGATAACAACAGGACCACAACTGTTCTTGGACTTGGGCCCCTCCTTCCCTTTCTTGATAGAGCCCAATTCAAAGAGGAAGTTCCATAGTTCTTAGGCCGAACATATCAGTTTAAGTGTTCAAAGGTGCATATTCGTTATATTTCTATATCTATGTAGTATAAGTTGTGGTGGCTCAGGCTTAAACAGCCCACCGAATATGCTATTTGGATCATAAAATGCTTGTAAAAATTCTAAATTTTTTCCAACATTTAATATTTGAGAGGACATGCACAAAAAATCCATAATCTTGACTTCTATTAAATTATGAGAAGATCTGGAAGAATGGGCTCACATTTCTACATGATAAAAAATGGCTGGAGTTGAGTGATGACAATCACATTTAATGGAGGCATGACTGCCACTGTGCCCATGAGGGGTCCAATAAATTCTTTTATTCTATTTACTTGGCTTTTATGGGCACTAGTTTGAAACTTCTAGGGTGTAAGTTTGCATGTGTGTATTTATGAGTGTATGCATATATGCACAATCACATCCTTTAATTCCATGATCCTGTGATCACATTTATACATACATAAATATACAGTATAAAAATAGTTGACCATGATGTAGGCAGAAAAAACCATTTGAGGGTAAGACATACAGTATAAATATTTGTACTTCATTATGAATTAAATGGAAAAACATTTTTAAAATCTAATTTTTCTTCACATATCAAAATCAAATGCTGAGAATATTTTTATTATTATAAGAAATATAATATCTAGTTCATTGCATTTAAAAAACAAAAACAAGAATAAAAAGCAGAGGCCTAGAAATCTGCCTTCACATCAGAAGATCATATGTCTTCAAGTCTACTCTGAATGATAGACAGAATTCTAATTAAAGCAGATTTACTGAAAACAAAACCTCCAATAGCCTACCAAGTGTACCTACATGACTTAAAAACATTTATCTTTTAGTAATACATAAAGTATTAGAGAAATTTTCTATAACTTAGCAGTTACAGAGCTAAAAGATAACTTACATACAACCAGTGAAGATTTCTGTTGAACTACATTTAACTATATATGACAAAGTATATGATCAAGTAATAAGAAGTCAAAAAGTAACTATTAGTGAATAAGATGCCATTTGGGACCTCTTGCTATGTTGCAAAACATGGTCTAAAATAATAGTTTTACTATACACATTTCACAGAATGCTAACTTTTTAAAAGCTTTCCCATATATCATCTTATTTGATCCTCACAAATTCCCACAAAGCAGATATGATCTCATTTTATAGATGATAACCCCAATATTGAGTTCAGATTAAGGAGGTGAGTAAAAAATTAGCAAAGATCAAAAAGGAGAAAAAGAGTAAGAAAGGGGCTGGAGCTGTGGTTTAGCCATTACAGTGCTTGCCTGGCATTCCTGAGGACCTGGGTTTACATCCCAGCACCACATTCACAACTAAATGTTGGAGCAATGAAAACCAGATGAAAGGCTAAATACAGTTGATTTTCTCTTTTCCTATCTCTCTCTCTCTCTTTCCTTCTAAAGAGTGAGGGACAGAGAGAGAGAAAAAGAGAGAGAGAGAATCAATTTTATTTTTAGTTTTTCATGTGGCTTTCATTGCTCTGAGACTTCACTGAATACATGGTGCTGGGGTTTGAACTCAGGTCCTTGCACATGCCAGGCAAGTGCGGTGACCACTCAGCCACCACTCCAGCTCCTCCTCTCTCTCTTAAAAAAAAAAAATAAGTAAGAAAATCAGGTGAGTATGGAATCCTAGAAGCTAAGTGCAAAAAAGTGTTTCAAGGAGGAGGGACTGACCAACTCTGACACATTTTAACTGACAGGACAAATAAGCTAAGTACTGATCACTAGACTGAGCAATGTGGAAGTCATTTGTGGCCATGATAATAGCAATTTTGTAGAAGTGGTGGAGGTGACTAGAGTGAGTTCAAGAGTAAACTGAAGGTGAGACCATGGGGTATCATTCCTTGGCCTTTTGGCTAAGATTAAGTGTAGAAATTGGGGAGAACCAGAGCAGAAAACTTCTCAAGAATTTTTCTGTGTAAAGGGATTGAGAAAGATAGGGGAAGTGGATCAAGATCGGGAGAAGTAAGAAGTGAGATGACAAGAGGGTTTTTCTAAAGATGAGAGAAATAGCAGTATGTCAGTATGTTGATGAGAGGAACATGGTGGAGAAGGAGAAATTGATGATGTAGAGGAGTGAGAACAGCTGGAGTAGTGTTTCTAAAGAAATAAGAGGGATGGACACTGATGCATGAGTAAGGAAACTGACTCATTTAGGAGTACCAGAAGCTCAGCAAACAAGGAAAGAAGGTAAGAATATGAGCCCTGATGCCCAAGATGGTTGATGTGGTGTAAGAGCTTATGTTTTCTTCTGATGGCTTCCATTTTCTCAGTGGAATGAGTAAGGTCATTAGCTCAGAATGAGGATGGACAAAACTGGGGATAAATCATCACACTATTAAAGGCCTCATTATTAACTTGAATTTAAAGGGTGGGACACTTTCCACAGTCACATTTGCAAGTTTTCATGTGAAAACTTGTATGTGAATGTTCATATCAACATTATTCATAATAGCTGACAAATGCTAGAGAAGATAGAATTGGATTAACTAGAATGATGGTTTCATCAAGCAAAAGAGAAATAAAGAAAGACCAAACAGTTTATGCAATGGCTATAATAATGGTATATGTTGATTATAATAATGGAATATTGACATAAGTCAGATTAGGTGGAAAGAGAAGACATGAAGGGAGAGACAGTGAAAAGGTCTTAAGATAAATAAATTGGAGGTCCTAGTGAGAATATATCCTGATCCATATAATCTTTTACTCCTTTACCTTTCAATTCCCAAGCTCATTTTTAAAAATTTTATCATATTGTTTTTTCTTAATTGGTATGAGAGTTCACAAGTTTCTTTTTCAACTGTGACTGGAAAATGACTTAAAATACAGATGCTCATTACCACATGCCTAGTGAGTCTAACTTCTAGGTTTATACCCAAGAGAATCAAAAACATATTCAAGCAAAATCTTTGTGTGTGAATGTTCATAGCAGCACCTGTCATAACAACCCAAGGCAGAAACAACTCAGATAATCTCACAATGGAATATTTCTTGACTATAAAAAGTAAGTAAGTACTGGAATATGCTAGAACACAAAGTTTAAAAATATTGTGCTAAGTGAAAGAAGCCAGACACTAAAGACCATATATTTTATGATTAAATTTGTATGTAATGACCAGAATAAACAAATCCATAGAAAACACATTAGTGGTTGCCAAAGGTTAGGGGGTAGTGTGGTTGGAAGTTACCAGTAATGGGTACAAAGGGTTCTTTTAGAGGGTATGAAAATGTTCTGGAATTAGTGGTATTATTTGTACAACTTTGTGAATGCATGAAAAACTACTGAATTGTAAGGTGAATACATGATATGTGAATAAACAAACTGCCATAAAACTCTGCATTTAGATATGGTAATTAAAAAGTTTAGTCCTATATCAGTCTTACCTTAGCAATGCAAGCTGGACAAAACCAGTCCCCATCTGGTATAGTTGTAATCTTGGGTCTATGGCAGTAGGTATGACAGCCTTTGTCACAGCCATCACAAAGGAGAAGCAGTTCTTCATTATCTCCTTTTCGACAGATTTGGCAGTACTATAATACATGAAAAATCATTTAGAATTAACCCTCTACTATGAATAATAGTTACTGGATGCTGTACACACCATAATTTCCAATTTATATTAGTAATGAACATTCCGCTTGCTAACAAATATACGATAGCCATACACATCTATGTATCTCTCGTTACACAGATATGGACCACATGACGGGGTGAGCAGTTCTATTGGGGCAAATGCACATTTCAGGTACACTGCAAAGAACAAAGCTAGAGGTTGAATGCCTGCACACACTTCCAAAGCATGTACACATTAACATATGAAATAATTAACATGACATTAGAGCACATAAAGCAATGAACAGCTTTATACATGGTGTTTTTAAAAATGTGTTTCATCTTTTGCTTATCTTAGCATCATCCTCATGATATTCTGAGAAAGAAATAAGAGTTAATTT
The DNA here is from genome assembly GCA_004027875.1 of Aplodontia rufa. Lineage (NCBI taxonomy): Eukaryota > Metazoa > Chordata > Mammalia > Rodentia > Aplodontiidae > Aplodontia > Aplodontia rufa. Next base: position 21,613 of record PVKS010006945.1, on the reverse strand, counting down.
TAAGATCAATATTAAGAAACTTATATTAGTAAAGTAATTACATATAATAAAAGATATCCTAGACTTGCAGATTATCCATCTATGCTTTGTGAGTGACTGAAACATGTCCAAACCAGGAAAGTCAGAAAATTGAACTAAATCAAACATGTGCCATAAGAGTAGATAATGAATTTTACAAAATTATTTCTAAGGAAAATACAGACAGAATATACTAAAGAATTTTAGAGGTCATGGGTTGTTTGCTAGAATAAAAATACAATGCCTTTATTGGGAAATGTTTAATATTACTAAGAGATTTTTTCCATGCATATATCTTTTGTATAGCAACTTTCACAAAGGGAAAAAAGAGTTAGACAAGTAAAACTGTTCTAGATATATTTAAGAAGCACTTAAATTTTTCCGTATTTAGCTCAAATTCCAGTCACAGTACAAAATGTCCTGCAATCAGTATTTTTAAAAACAAAAACATTTAAACTGAAATTCATTTAATACTAAAGATTAGTATTTCTATAACCTTAGAAACAGTGTTTAACTGTTCAAACTTAGTTTAATTATTAATACATTCTACCTAAGAAAGTCCAAAATAGCCTTATATAATAACTCAATGTGTATAACAATGATAGTTTAAGAACCTTATTAAAATGGTATATACATACTATTCAAGTTAACAAATATCTATCAAATACATTTACTATTTATGTTATATTAAAATTGGCATGTATACTAAGAGCAAAAGCAGTTGAATTTCATAGTCCAATAATAAGTATTCCTAATGCTATATCACTAAATACCTTAAGATGAGGTTGGTTATTTTGTCAAGTGAGTTTATTCTTAAAACCTTTATTGCAGAAATATTCCTTGAGGGTGCTGGAATAGTGGCTCAGTAGGTACTGCATTTGCCTGCATGTGCAAGGATGCAGGTTCGAACCCCAGCACCATGTACACAACAAAGTGTGGGAGCAAGGAAAGCCATATGAAAAATTAAATAAAAATTGATTCTCTCTCTCGCTCTCTCTTAAAAAAAAAAAGAAACACTCTGAGATACAACAGCTGGAAGATTATATGTAAATCCCTATAACAATATTTAAAAAATCAGATTTCATGAATGTGGATCAATTTTGTTTTCTATAGTAGATAACTAAAAATGTCTGTTTTACATCTTATATTTGTGATTTAAATGTAATTTTCTGATATATTTAAAGAAAGTGACATCAAATGCATAACACTTTTGAAAAATCACAGCAATAACCCAATATGTTAGAGAAAAATGGATTAATATTTGGTTTTAGCTCCTTTGCTCCTAAAGAGTAAAAAATAGTGGATGTTGCATTTTATTTAATATCAATAATATACAGCATACTGTGGGCAGAGAATTATTTGGAGGCAAATTGACAGCTGCCTCTTTCCTGGTCAATGGAACATTTCTAAAGGTACTGAACCCATTCACATGTTTGGATTTATTATGAGAATTATTATAGGCACTGCTACCTCTCTAAAGATTATGAATGCTTGTTATTTTTTTCTGGTGTACTGGGTATTGAACCCAGGGGTGCTCTACCACTGAGATATACCCCCAGTTCTTTTTATTTTTTCTTTTGAAACAGGGTCTCACTGAGTTGCCCAAGTTGGCCTCAAATTTGTGATCCTCCTGCTTTGACTTCCCAAGTAGCTGGGGTTATAGGTGTGCACTACTGCCCCTGGCTCATTAATCTTTGAATATAAAACTCTTGCTTTCTTTTCAAAGTAGTTTCATAGCAAATAACACTTTATTTATTTATTTTTCTTTTCGCAGTGTTGGGAGATTGAGCAAACTCAAGATCTTGCTTAGGCAAGTGTCTGCCACAAAGCTAAAACCCCAGATTATAAATAAGGTAATTCTTAAAAAATGAAGATTATGAGAGGTAGAGTTAATATATATTATATTATTAATATATATTGTATTATTAACATACATATTTAATATATATTAATGACATGGGAAAGGTGAATGAATTTGTGAAAACTGAAGGAAAGCTTTAAATTGTACAAGTATAGTAATATAAAGACATATTTTGGTACAAGTTTTGGTACAGATTTGTCTAGCTTTAGAGCAAAGCTGATCATATTATGATGATTATTTTGGTGTGGGTAAGAAAAAATAGCCGTACAAATTTCATTTTGACATAAAACTGTCTTTCTGGATCACTATCACCTATATTTCAGCAAATGTTCAAAGACACTTTAAAACTCATTTTAATAATAATTTTTAGAATAAAAAATATTTTTATTTGGTATAAAGCTGTCAGATGAATGGAACAATATCCTAAAGCTTATGGTAAATTCCAGTCTGGTTGAAAAAGACCTAAATTTGAGCATATTGAATAAATCATGATTCAAATTTCATACACATTTTAGGAAGAAAAAAAAACCAGAAGAAAAATGTGTAAAATGTATAAGGCCTTGAGTAAATCTAAGAATAGAGCTAAAAATGAAGGAAAGAATGCTAAATTGTTTAAGGATCTTTTCTTTTCTTTGGGGAAAGGCTATATCAAGTAAAGGAATTTCACTTCTAACCATTCATAAAAACAAATTTCAAATGTTGAAAATTTAATACAAGGGGCTGGAGTGGTAGCTCGGTGGTTATAGTGCTTGCCCGGCATGCACGAGTATGCGAGTTCGAACCCCAGCAATCCATGTACATAACGAAGTCTTGGAGCAATGAAAGCCACATGAAAAACTAAATAAAAATTGTTTCTCTCTTTAAAAAAATTTTAAATCAAGTCTTTAATTCAAAAGTAAATGTTAAAGTGATTCATAACAGTCTACATATATCATATATTTCTATATATGATATATAAAGCAGACAAGAAGGACACTTGTTTATGCTTTAAGATAAATCTCTCTCTGGAATATATGTACTATAATTCTTATTTTGAATACACAGCATTTTGGAACCTGGCATAAAGTAAAGGCTCACTATATGATAATAACTAGTTGGGCTTGTACAAAGAAGGTGAAGAACCAGTTTTAGTCACTATAGGAAAGACTAAAAGATCTATTCTCCATAACAACCATACCTGATATAAACACATAACTACAATTAGAGCTCTGTGTTTATTTTGTATTTACTTATCTGTGGACTTTTAGCATTACAAATATGAAAACTAATAGAAAAATTAAACATTTTAGGAATGCAATAACAGCAGGTAATGTTAGCAACTGGAATGTTGAGAAGAGTAAAAGGACCATCAAAATTATTTAGATTAACAACTGAGTTACACCAGCAGAATGTAGTAAAAGGACCATCAAAATTATTTAGATTAACAATTGAGTTATACCAGCAGAATGTAGGCAACAATTTAAGTGAGAATTATAAACAACACTGAAAGGAGGAAGAAGCAAGATTTTAAAAATTAAAAGGTAATAAATTTGGTATGTTCTTTCAAAAAAGTCAATATAAGGAGGGAAGTATTAGATTATAAGGTATACAAGAATTAGACAAACTCTCAAGTACAGCATAAATTATTGTGACAATAAGTAGTATATAATTAAGATCTGGAGGACGGAAAAAACAGGACAAAGTAAATTAATTATAGTATTTCTTAAATAAAAACACTTACAACTTTCATAATTGATTTTTCCCATGCTATTGATTTCTGTAATTGCTGAATGCACAGAGCTACCTGTGCAGCACTGCGAGCTTCTGATAATGCCCTTCTCCATACCCTGAGCCCTGGAGCAATATCCTCTTCAATTCTGCATTGAAATATAGAAAAATTAAGTAGGTCATGTCCACATTTATGGTTACTGAATGTGAAACAATCATCACACTGAAAGCCAAGCAATGACAAAAACATGTAACAGCCAATAAGTATAAAGTTTAAGCAACTAAATTTGATGTAGTGCACAGACTGTGGCTACGTGCCTCAAAGCTTAGTCACAACCAAGTAAATGTAAGATCACTTTGCAGGATTATCAATGCACATAACAAAAAAAAATGATTTTACAAAGCACCATGCAAATAGCATGATCCGTATGGATCACAGACATACAAGAAGATACATAGATAACAGGCAATAGAAAATAGGCTCCAATTAGCAAAGAAGCACAATAATTTTTCAAGTTAATCTCAATAACCTACCCGTCACCATCACCACTAATGGATGGTGCAGGAGCAGGGACAGTAACTGTGCCCACATTATCCAGTTTGATCTGAATGGTGGTACTTAAGGGGCTCTTCAGATACCTTCTTTCAATGTTCCGCTCCAAATCAGCCAGCCTGGTTACAGCTATATCTAGGGGGTTGTCACTCTTCCGTTCTAGTGCATTTGCACTGTTTCCTTCTTCTTCAGTAAGTTCTCCATCATGCTCCTTGCACAATTTAGTAAATGATTTATGTTCAAAATATACCAAGTCCTCCCTTTCTGATGCAGGCTCTGGACACATCCAACCCTATATATCAAGAGAATAATGTCATTATGGTTTCTTCTTTAAATCCCTGATGGTGAGTTGCCTTTACTTAAAATACAGCAGCAGACACCAGCAGATCTCAAGGATCTTTACTAAAAGTTTTTACCTCGTGTTTCATAATGCTAGGTTAAAACAAGAAAAAAAAATTAAAACAAAGAGTTACAAGGAATGTTTGAAAAAGAAAATTTACCAACTTTTAATATTATACAAGGTATAATAAAAATCAGCAAAGTATTACAAAAGAGTTTAGACTACATCAATTTCATAGGTTAACTTAGATGGGAACGTCTTGATGGCCTGTGAACTTTGCTCTTTCTGTTTTCATGCCTTCCCCCTACTCTTGTTTGTGCAGGTCCTTAACTCACCATTTTTCCTTTGGTTGCAGGGGCTTTGCATAAATATTTTTCTATATAGTTTTTTCATGTTCTTTTTCACTTGATTGATTCTACTCATCTGGCAACTTTTGAAAATTCACTTTAAAGAAAGCCCCAGGAAGGGAACTATTCCCTGACCTTCAGGAGGTAAGTGCCCCATTACAGAATTGCATAAGACCATATAATACTCCATTGTTTCCTCAGGTCAATTTTATACTACAATTACAATTGATTAACATCTATCTACCTCTACATTCCATGAAGGCAGAAATTATGTCTGTTTTTATTAATTTATCTCAGTGAAGGTAAATAATACATACTATATATACATATAATGAATGATTTTATAACTTAGTTTGCCTATATTGATCCTTTAGATCAAAATCTTTCAAAGATTCTCCACTGTTAAACAAAGTCCTCAATCTTATTGGGGCATTTAAGTACCTCAGTCTATCTCTTTTTTTCACATTCCCATTCATACATCCTGTGCTGCCATCAAATTTCATGACTTGCTACTCTGAAAACATGATACACTTTTTTTCTGATGCTGGTGCTCTCTCATGCTGTTCTTAGTATGCTTTCTCCTGGCTTCTGCCATAACCTTAACACATCTTCTTCATGAAATTGTCCCTGAACTCTTCCTTATCTCCACCAAAAGTACCAAAAACAGGGCTGGAGAGGGTGGCTCAGCAGTTATGGTGCTTGCCTGGCATGCGTGAGGATGTGGCTTCAAACACCAGCACCACTTACACACGAAGTGTTGGAGCAATGAAAGCCACATACAAAAACTAAATAAAATTGATTCTCCCCCCTTCTTTCTTTTTTAAGAAGTACCCAAACTACAATCAACCTCATCAATAAATGGACTAAAGAACTAAACAGAAACTTCTCAACAGAAGAAACAGAGGCCAATAAATATATGAAAAAAATGTTCAACAGCTCTAGCAGTCTGAGAAATGCAAATCAAAACTACATTAAGATTTCACCTCACTCCAGTCAGAATGGCAAAGATGAAGAATTTAAACAACAACAGATGCTGGGGAGGTTGTGGGGAGAAAGGAACACTTATACACTGTTTGTGGGACTGGAAAGTAGTGTGGAGACTGCTTAAAAAATTAGGGATGGGACCACCATATGACCAGCTATCACTCTTCTGGGTATTTTCCTAGAGGAGTTAGAATCAGCATATTACAGTGACTTAGCTACATCAATATTTATAGCAGTACAATTCACAACAGCTAAATTATGGAATAATCCCAGATGCCCCTCACTGGATGAATGGATCAAAAAATTAGGGTATATATGTGTGTGTGTGTGTGTGTGTGTGTGTGTGTATAAAATGGAGTTCTCAGCTATATTTTTTTGTTTTTTTAAAGAGAGAGAGAGGGAGAAAGAGAAAGAGGACCAATTTTATTTACTTTTTCATGTGGCTTTCATTGCTTTGACGCTTTGTTGTACAGGTGGTACTGGGGTTCAAATCCACGTCCTTGCACATGCCAGGCAAGCGCCATAACGGCTGAGCCATTGCTCCAGCCCCACTACTCAGGTATTAAAAGGAACAAAATCATGGCTTTTGCTGGCAAATGGATGGAGATGGAAAAATTATGCTAAGTCAAATTAGTCAAATTCAAAAGACTCAAAAGTCAACTGTTCTGTCTCATGTGGAAACTAGACTAAAACTAAGGATACGGTGAAAAAGAGTCAAGTTTGTATATCAGACTCATCAAATTCGGAGTAACACACCATCTCGAGAAAGTCCAGTTATGAAGGAGGGGGGTGGGATAGCAAGGCAGGGGAAGACGGGAGGTGGGGAGAATAGGGAGGGAAAACAGGGGTTATAAATACTGTATATACTCTATTCCCCTGAGAAACTAAAAAATACTCATGAAGGCACATAGGGCTGGAAAAGTAAAAAAAAGTTATACATGTATATTTACATTTATAGCTGTAATGTGGGGGTGCACTAAAGATGTGAGACCAGGGAGTGGGGGAGGGGGTAAATATCTTGGGTAAGGATCGGGTTCAAGTTATATTACCATGTTGTGTGCATATATGAATGTTTAATAATGAATCCTCTCATTATGTATAATATACATAATACATGTATACATATGTATGTATACACCAATAAAAATAAAAAAAGAAAAAATATTCAGCTTTACTCTGCACTTCACTATGATTAGTTACTGAATTCTGCATATGTGTATACATATTTTACCTTCCTCTTTTATGACAAGCTTTCTGAGGGTAGGAATCACATTTTATTCAATTTTGTGGTGTCCACCGTCTCATATGAGACAGATAGTTAACAAATGCATATTAGGGGCTGGAGCAATGGCTTGGCAGTTATGGCACCTGCCCAGCACGCACAATTATGCGGGTTCAAACCCCAGCACCCATGTACATAAGTATGTGTCAGAGCTATGAAAGGCATGTGAAAAACTCAATAAAAATTGATTCTCCCTGTCTCTGTCTCTCTCTCTCTCTCTCACTATCCTTCTCTCTTAAAACCCCCCCAAATGCATATTAAATGAAAAACAGAATGAACTTTTAAATTAAACCTCTTTAGAGATATTTTATCCTATATATTGTCTCCCTCTTTTTCTTTTGTTTTTAAAAAAGAGAATCAACTTTATTTAGTTTTTTTTTATCTGACCTTTGTTTCTTTGACAGTTGTGTATGTGGTGCTGGGGTTTGAACCTTGTGCATGCCAGGCAAGTGCTCCAAACCACTGAGGCACCGCTCCGGTCCCTCCCCGCCATTTTCTTGATAGGATATTTATTTTTAAAAAAGAAGGATGGGGCCCAGAATATGGTTCAGTGGTATGGTGCTTGCTAAGCATACATGAGATACTGGATAGGATTGAATTATGCATAATACACAAGTTCATGTCAAATGAACTGTCCTCCCTCATTCTGAATGGGATATGAAATTGTTAAATACCCTGCAAACATAATATACACTGATTTCTGAAAGACAAATGGCAAAGAAAAGAGATAAGATTAGAGTTAGATAAGTTTAGATGGTTGAAAACCATATCCAAAATATATGACAATTAACATATCTTGTCATTTCAGAAAAGTTTCATAGTGCCAATGCCCAAAGGTATACACTTGGTTTACTTGTTTATGAATAACTTAGTTGGTTGCTATAGATCTGCAGGTGAAGTAAAACTAGGAAGGAATTTTAATACTCTTGATGACAGGACTAAGGTAAAAATATTCATATGCTAAAAAGTACATGCAAATGAGTTTAATAAAATATAATAACAATAAATGCAAATTTTAGCTTTGAAGTTTTAGCAACTAATCACAGAAATGTAAAATGTGACAGAAGTCACTGAAAAGTATTCTGAAAGAGATTCAGGGGTTTCAGTTATAGTACATACTCAGTAAAATAAGATTGTGATGCAGATGCTAAAAGGGTGGCATAAATTCATATAGCATTAATATAGAAGCATAATGCCAGCTTAAAGAAAGTAAAACTCCCATGTACACATTTAGATGTCTCTATGTACAGTTATGAATACAACATTTTAAGATGGACACTGATATTGCTGCTTGTTCAAAAGAGAACATGAACCTGGAAACTATTTTATAGGACTAATGGATGAAGTAATTAATTAGGTTATGAAAGAGAAGATTTAAAAGAAACCTAAGAGCTGTCTTTAGAGGAGCTGGGAGTAATTAGACATTTTCTCTACTTTTAACACAGGATGAGGGGCTGGAGTGATGGCTCAGCTGTTGGAGCACTTGCTTGGCATGCATCAGGACCCAGATTCAAATCCCAGCACCACATACACAACTAAGTGTCGGAGAAACAAATGCCAGGTGGAAAATAAATAAAAATCAATCTTTCTTTCTCTCTCTATCTCTCTCTGATTCTCTCCTCTCTTAAAGAAAAAAAAAACACAACACAGGATAAGGTCCAGGGACTCACAGATATTTCTCAGTACAAAAAAAGAAATGTCAAATTATTACAATATTAAAGGTAGAAATGAATATACCTAAGTAGATCAATGACACCTGCTTAATCACCTGTGCCATCATAATGACTAGTTCCCCAAGCTAAACATATAATTCTATTTTCTTTTTAAGAAAAAAAGTATTAAATCCTCTACAGATGCTAAAACATGTTTTGTGGTTAACTTCATCACTTTTTTCCAATCACTTGTGTCCTTAGACCTTTTAAGACTAACATAATTACAATTCAGTTCTTAGAATATCAGTAAGATCTTATTATTAGGATGTTAAAACACTCTGATTAAACAGCAAATCCCACTTAAGAACATTTTAGCAGCTAGCAATACAATAGGATTAATGCACCAAAATCTGAGTATGTCAGTAGGAAAAATGTTTCAGGACTACGCTCTGACCAAAACTAATTTTTATTTATTTATTTATTTTTTTTACTAAACACTTGTTTATTTAAAGTAAGAAATGAAATAGGTAATTGACAAGAGAGAAAACATTGTATATGTTTCCAGTTTTTTTGAAAATTTCTGAAAATTTCAACTGAACCATTTCATTTTTTTTAGCACATAAATGCAAAACTAATTTTTAAAAGCTTAATGATATGCTTTCCCAACTGATGGTCAATTAGAATTGGCAAATTAGATGGAAAAAAGCTGGAGGAAAATAGCAAACATTTTAACCAGCAAGAAGTAAATGATCATGAGAGAGAATAAAAACAGAAAGCAGATGTGATAGTTTAGAAAGCAAAGCACTAAACACCGTCCTTAGCACTGGGGCAAAACCTTTTCACCTTTCCTGAGGGAATCATTGTCTAATAATTGGTCTTCATACTAATGATCCTGTCACCAAGATAATTTAAATTACATTCATTATTCTCAATTTAAGAAGGCAGTGAAATGTATAACCCAAGATATCTAACAAATACGTGAAAAATTATGGCATTAAGTAGGACAGTTTTCATTTCTCCTGAAAATTAACTTTTGTGGAAGAGTTCATTTATTGAAGATGACCTATAAATGAGGTATTTTTATATTGTATTGTAGTACCAGGAGGAGGAGACATAGAGTTTGCTAGCAAAATAGTTTTAGCGAATGATAAATACTGCTTTCCAACATTGTTAATTATGTTTGTGGCAAGAAAGGAATATCTTATCCCTGGAAAACTAAATTTTTCAAAGATCCTTAAAACTAATTATGAAGCAAAATTTTAATTTATTAGATAGGATAATATTATACCATAAATTAATCTGAACAAAATATGAAAAATCAAGTCAAAGTACAAAGAGTACATTTTGTGATCCTTTGCAGATGTTTCTGCCTTTCATACTTATTCATCATCCATCCATCCATTTATTTGTAGATAACACTACCTTATTATCAATTCAAGAGACCTTTACCCTCTTTGCAAGAGCAAAAATTCTTGCACAAAGGTAAAGCTTTCTTTTTGCCTGTCCATTGAAAATCAGTTCTGATCATGGCCTGTGACATGATAATACTTATTAAATACACACACACACACACAGCCAGTTCTGATCATGGCCTGTGACATAATACTCATTAAATACACACACACACACACACACACACACACACACACACACAGATACACACATTTACAGTATGTGTGTAAGTCTGTGAGACTGTGCATAACATATATTTGAAGATCTCTATATTGTTCTCCAAATTTAAACTACATAGAGTAAAAGTCTGACATATAGCTCGTATCCAAGGAGTTCCTGGTCCTATATGAAACACTACAGTAGGAATTTGATGAGATTTGTTTTAGAGTACTACATTTATTTTGGGGAAAAGTATGAATTTTGTTTGAGGTAAAGAACTCCATATCAGAAATGGTACCTGTGAATACCTTTAAGTGGGTGGCAAGATTTAGTTAATAGAACATAGGCTCTCAGGTCAAACAGATTTGATTTGAATCCACATTGAGGCACTTAGGTGACCATTGGCAGGTTACTTACTCTGAGCTTGGTTCCTTACCTGTAAAATGGGGAAAAATGAACTCAGGATTGTTCTGAGAATTACATGAGATAAAAGTGAAAACATTTAGTACAGTAACAGACATCCAATAAGTATTAGTTACCTTCCATTAGCCTAAAAACAGATTTTATTCCAATCAATTTTACCTTTACTTGCAAACTTGCTGATGCAACTCTCCTTTCTAGATCTTCTACCTGTTGAAGGATACTCAAGTCCATTTCCATTGCTTGTTCTTCCACTGACCAGTTTTCCACAATATCTCGCGTTACCTGGTTTTCTTCATTTTCATTTAATTCAATAATAGCAACTATATTTGAAAAGAAATTAATTTTAAAATTCACTTTAATTTCCCCCCTCAATGATCTCTTCCAGAAAGTGAATAAAATTCCAGGAGCACCATGTATATAGCTAATTTAACATACATAAGCACGTATCTTACACTAAAAAGGAGGAACACTATAAGAAACACAAAACCAGGGGCTGGAGCGGTGGCTCAGCGGTTTCAGCGCTTGCCTTGCAAGCATGAGGACCCGGGTTCAAACCCCAGCACCACGTACACAACTGAGTGTTGGAGCAACTAAGGCCATGTGAAAAACTAAATAAAGTTGCTTCTCTCTTTCTCTCTCTCTCTCACTGTCCCTCTTTCTTTAAAAAAAAAAAAAAAAAAAAAAAAAAAAAAAGAAACACAAAACCATAAGTGTTCAGGTACTAAAAATTATAATAAATACCAATTTAAGAAATGTAAATAGTTATTGTTGAGCAAAGTAGAAAAAGACCTAGCAATATACTAAGGATTAAGGCATATCAAAATGTTTTAGGATAAAAGAATTGTCATAACTAAGCAAGAAAGTAGAAATGTTTTTAGGTACATACCATCCTTGTTCTTGATACAGGCTTGAGTAATATAGTCCAAGTGTTTCTGAATTTGTTTTTGTAATGCCTTTTCTCTTATTCCTCTGAAATGTAGCACTTTGAGCAAAGTTTTTAGATCCTCTGGGTCAATAATCCTCCACCATCCAAACTGCATTTCTAAGTCAAGATAAGAATGCAGATATTTTACAAATATTTTGAATAGGAAATAATGGCACAAAGCAAACCTAAAGATTTATTAACTACATATAAAACCATGAGAGACTGAGTTATAAGAATCCATAATAATAAAACATAGTAAGTGGCTATAAATTATCTCAATGTACCTACCTTCTGGAATAGGTTTTGGACTAGGAAAATCTACTGGTTTTGCTACTTCAACAGCTGCAAGTTGAGTTGAAGAGACCTTTTCATTCTGAGGTACTGGAGATTCACTTTTACTTGAGGCAACATTGGAAGTCAAAAATGAATTGCCATTTCCTTCAGATAATCCCAACCCTGATCCCAGGCTAGGTAAATGTGATGTTGTAAATGGAATATTGGAAGTGAGCACACCAGGAGACCACCCGCAAAACTGAAGTCCCATCATAGACGTTCCGCTTTTCATCTGTAAAAAGAAAACATTTTAAAGTAGATTATTAATTTAAGAAGGAAAAATGTCTAGAATCTGAAATTAATTTTCAAATTCTGAAAAATAATTTTACAAGGTGGAAGAGAACAAAATACATTAGCAATAACAAGATTAAATTCCCTGTCATTTTGCTTTTAGACATAACAATAATAAGCTAAAAAGTAATTAAAGCAGACACAGATACAGAAACCTGTAGTTTTAACTAAGTTTGGGACAGAAATTTTTACTTGCTTCAGTTTTCAGACCACGGTAGAAATATTGTAACTTTTCAACTGATTCCCCTTATGTGAAAAATCTTTATGGAGTCGAAGGTTAAAGAAAGCAACATCACAACGAGTTTCAGTTAACAGTACTCACCTGAAGAGGTGACACAGCAAATGGATTTAGGCTAACAGGATTCTGAGCAGAAGATGATCCAAGAAGAGGACCTGGAGCAGGTGAAGGTGACTTAGATGGTGGCTGAGACTGAGGAGTCACTAAAGAAGAGGTTGATGTATTGGTATGGGTAAGTGAAGTATCATCACAAGGTGTTCTTGGCAAAAGGCTAAACCATTGTCTGTTTTTTTCAGTCAGTGTTTTTAGCAACTGGTCATTGGGGAGAGGGCTACAGAATTTCCCTGGGCCACCTGAACCAGTGTTAAACAGATTAGAGTCTGTCTTCTCCATGTTGCTTTGTGATGCTGTTGACGGAATACTGCTCAATGAATGTTTTCCACTGTTTTGATAAGACAATGTGCAACCATTTGCACTAACATTTTGTTTTGGGGTTATAACATCTGACTCAGGAGGCATTTTAGCTACTTCCAAAAGCTTGCTTAATTTGGAAAAAGAGCCAGGTTTTTGAAGAAATAGATTTGTGTTATCTTTTTCTTTAAGATCTTCCTTTTGCTCACAGTGATCTGTATTGGAACAATTTAAAGTATCCCTAGAAGTCTCAAACATTTCTTCTTTGATTTGCATACTTTCTGCCTTTTTAAGTTTTTCTCTTTCTTTTGCAATTTCTTCTAGTCCTACAAAAACAAAAAGTGTTATGAAATTCAGTTATTCCAGGTAAACCAATAGTATAATTAAATTTTATTATTTATGAAACTATTTATTTAAATAACCTTTTACAGATGATCTAATATTTCCCATATTCTCATTTTTATAAAGATTATTTTTTGCTCACTGGAAAATTAATAAAAGCTGTACTACACAGAAACAATAATGATTGACAGTTCTTCCAGAAATTCTTTGTACCTTAGCCTATATAATAACACCATGAATACCTTGAAATGTCAATAAACGTATAGCTACTTTATAAATTCTTTTTTTAAAAGAGAGAAACAACTTCATTTAGTTTTTCACATGGCCTTAGTTGCTCCAACACTTAGTTGTGTACGTGGTGCTGGGGTTTGAACCCGGGTCCTCGTGCTTGCCAGGCAAGCGCCGAAACCGCTGAGCCACCACTCCAGCCCCTACTTTATAAATTTTAATAGCTACAGAGTAATGAGCTACATCAACTTTAAATAATCAATAGGCCTCAATTATTCACTATTGTTAACAATGCTGTAAATGATCTTGAATCTGCATTTTTGTTTTTCTTTCTTTTTTTCTGATTTATTTCCTTGGGATAAATTCCTAGGGTGAAAAACTAAGAATCTATGTTAAGATACATACTTTTTAGAGTTTTAAAAATCTATCATCTGGGCTGGAGTGGTGGCTCAGTGGTTACAGTGCTTGCCTGGCATGCAAGAGTACGCGAGTTCAAACCCCGGCACCACATACACAACAATGTCTCAGAGCAATGAAAGTCGCATGAAAACCTAAATAAAAATTATTTCTCTATCCCTCTCCCTCTCACTGTCCCTCTCTCTTAAAAAACATCTATTGTTGAGGCTGAAGCATGGCTCAGTGGTTGGAGTGTTTGCCTGGCATGCATGAGGACCCCTGTTCAAACCCCAGTACCACATACTTAATTAAGTGGTGAAGAAACAAAGGCCAAATGAAAAAAATAAATAAAATTGATTTTTTCTTTTTCTCTTTCCCTCTCTTTCTCAAAAAAAAAAACAACAAACAAACAAACAAACAAAACAAACAAACAAACAAAAAAACACTATTGTCCAAATGCCCTCTAGAAAGTCTGGATCGATAAATATTCATACCAAATGAGAACATCTGTTTGCCTATACCCTCAACAAAACTGGCTACTAACAATATTTCTTGTCTTTGTCAATATCCAGGAGGTGAAAATTTATATTACATTATTTTTGATCACTAGGTAAGGCTGAATATCTTTTCATAGGTTTATTGATATTATTTCTCCTTTGTGAACTTCTGGTTCATATTTTTGACCATCATTTAAAAATAATTTATAGGGGGGCTGGAGCAGTGGCTCAGAAGTTATGGTGCTTGCCTGGCATGCATGAGGACGCAGGTTCAAACCCCAGCACCATATACACAATGAAGTGTTAGAATAACAAAGCCATATAAAAAATTGTTTCTCTCTGTCTCTCTCCTTTTTCACTGTCCCTCAATCTTTAAAAACAATAATAATTTATAGGAATTCCTTTAAAAATATAAATCCTGCTGGGCATGGTGGTACACACCTGTAATCCCAGCAACTTGGGAGGCTGAGGCATGAGGATCCAAATTCAAGGTCAGCCTCAGCAAATAAGCCAGCCTCTAAGCAATTTAGCAAAACCCTGCCTCAAAATAAAAAAAAATTTAAAAAGGGCTGAGGATGTAGCTCAGTGGTTAAGTACCCCTGGGTTCAATCTCTGGTACCCAAAAGAGAAAGAAATAAAAAAAAAAATAAAAATCTACTCTACTTTATTCAATATAAAATGTTTAATAGTTATTATATCCTTCTCTTGAAATTAATTTCTCACTGAAATTAAATCCTATACATTAGATTTATACTTCTGACAAATATAAAGTAACAGGGACTAGATTTACCTTTTCATGAAACATCCACAAGCAGAAAAAAATATATAAAACAACAGTTTGCAAGAAACTGGACATCAGATAACAAAGCTAGAAAAGAAACTAAATAAGCCCTATGAATGCCCCAGTATATTGTTTTGGGATAAGTTCCACATTGCAGCACAAGGAAGGGGGATCCTGGCAGACTGATTAAGAGGATGGGACTAAGAATCCAGGGACTGCAGAGTGGCTAGAATACTCAGGAATTTATTCTGGAAAGAAGAGAGCTGTATAGAGAATTCTGGGTATCTGCAGAAAGATCCCTTAAATATTCAGCAGGTAAGTTCAGTACATATGTGTGAGGAACCTATTGGAAGTCAGGGAGAAAAGCCACATGAAAGGATTAGAGGTGAGAGTGTGAGGTGTGCAGGGCTGGGAATAGTGTCTTCCTACCAACCAGAATGGGAACCATCAAGATTCATAGTGATTAGGTACTCAGAAGGACCTTGCTTCAGCTGTAGGGTACAATTAGTCCTAGACTGAGTCATGTTCTAGTCCAGCCTAACAACTTTAAATACAAGATCTGAAAGGATCAATCTTTCTCCAAGAAACTAAACTGTCTCAGTTTAAAAAACTCAAGAATATTTATAGGAATTAAAAACACCCAGAACCCAATAAGATAAAATCCACAACATTTGGCATCCAGCCGAAATTCGTAGATATGTAAGCAAGCAAGAAAACATTACACATAATTAGAAAAATCAATCACATATCTATGGGTAACAAATTTCTTAATTTTATACAAAGTCATTGGCTAGTAAAGAATACTAATATTTTGTGTTTTACTTGGTTTGAGAACTAAAATCTCAAAAACTACTGTTATATACTAAAAATTAACCAATTTTTTCTAGTTTGTGGCTAATGACTTCTTGTTTGTCTCATAAAGTGAGTTGATAATAATTTTTAATTGTCATGGCTATCTTTTATATCTAAATTAATTATAAAGTTAAATTTCTAATTAAAAATATAACATTTTTTTAAAGAGAGAGGGACAGTGAGAGAGAGAGAGAGAGAGAGAGAATCAATTTTTATTTAGTTTTTCATGTGACTTTTGTTGCTCTGACACTCTGTTGTGTATATGGTGCTAGGGTTTGAACCCATGTACTTGCGCATACCAAGCAAGCGCCGTAACTACTGACCCACTGCTCCAGCCCATAGCATTATTTTTTTAAAATTTGAAAGTATGTACAGGATATTTAGTATAAAGAAGTTCTTTAATTTTAATCTCCTAATTCATACAGTCCCTGTACTTTCTAATCCATCCTTCTTTGACATATGCCAATGAGTACCAGTAAATACCTTCAAAACAGACAAGGAAGAAAAGTAAGAAATGAAACAGGGAATGCTATTAACTTAATTTTCCTGATAGCACCTAAAAGTGCATAATGATGAAGAAAATAAATTTCCCAATTAAGACAAACCTTAAAAGTAGCAAAATTTTAACTAGAAAGAGACTATATCTCTCTGAATTTTATTAGAATTACTCTGAATTGGGCTGGAGCAGTCGCTCAGTGGTTACATCATTTGCCTGGCATGCGTCAGTATTCAAGTTCAAACACCAGCACCACGTACAAAATGAAGTCTCAGAGCAACAAAAGCCATGTGAAAAACTAAATAAAATTGATTCTTTCTCTCTCTCACAGTCCTTCTCTCTTAAAAAAAAAAAATTACTCTGATGTCTCTTAGTTCACCTAACTGTTGTCCATGAATCAATGAACCCTGATGGCCTACAATTCTCAGTTCAAGTGAAAACATTTCCTTTGGTTCTTTCAGTTGGGCTGAAGCAGGCTAAAGTATTCAAATAGATTCTACTAAACTCTTAAGTGAACACAGATAAAGAACACAAGAAATGTAAAACGTTAGCATTTAAAATATAGGTTGAATAGAAGTTCAAACCTCTAATGGTTTCCTCCTAGGGCACAAGGGCCCTTATCCATTCAATATGATTTAACATCAGGAGTCTTTCATAGTTTCCCCATCTCTGTGTTGACATTCCTACTGTACCTAGCTCTTAGGAGACATATTGATATTATTGTGGAGAGGACTAAAGGAAGCCGACTCTAATTGGATGTCTATTTAGGGTTGTTGCTTCCCAGTCTGATTCAGAAATTTTTAAAAGATGACTGATATAATACAACCTCTAAGCAAAATTTTCACATTTACATAACAGGATTAAGTTGTATACTTATAGAATTAATGCTATAACCATATGCTAAAATAAAATGGAAAAGTATTCATATCACAGTATGCCCAAATAACCAACAATAAACTTGTTTCATTTTCCTTCTAATATGGAATAAATTACAAACCTTAAAAAAAAAAGGTAGTGTATTAGAGCGGAACAAATACTTGCTTTTCACTGAGTGGCCACAGGTGCTTTTTTTCCTTCCAAATTGTCTGACAAACAGTAGGAGGGTAGGGTCTTTGGCTGATAACAACATTGTTTTCAGGGTCCTTGGCATGTAGACTCTGCTGCTTGCTATGACTACTTCCTAGCACTGTTTCTATATCCAAAGGACCCTTGATATGTTTATTTTTACAAAGAGAAATAAAGCTTTTTAACCCTTTCTCAGACTATCCCAAAAGTATAGAATAAGGTGTGGTATATAGTGTTTTATTCCTTGGGAAGCTCCTGTTCCATGTCTAAGTCCCGTGGAACCACCATGGGGCCTGGCTGATCTTGGGTGTTGCTACATTTCTGCTTTTAAGTTACTCTAACAAACTTAGTTTCTACTAGTAGCACGTGTGACATTAGTGATTTGTGTGACCATGCATCTTGTACAATAGGTAATCAACAAAATCTTGATCACATGGCTTTCTAAAAGGGGAACAAATAGGGGTAGAAGAATTTCTCCTTGGAGGCAGTGATTGACTCATTTGACAGAGTAAGAATGGTCTTGGTAGCTATACCTGAAGATGGCAGAAACCTGAAGGTGATAGACTAGAGGGTGACTAGTGGTTTGAAAGAGGTTCAGTCCCTCTTTCCTAATCAACTTAGAGGTTTAATGAGTCTTCAGAAGAATGGTGAACTAGAAGGGGTAATGGCAGCCCCTTTAGGATGGAGTACAGGGCAAACTCCACTGTCTCTCTGTTTTAATAATACACGAGGCACATTATCTCTCGGATATGACAGTTGTTGTGGAGCATGGCACAGAGGAGCCTGAGTATGATCACTGGCAGAAGAAATTCATCAGTTTTTAGAGCAAGAGCTAGACACCGAATAGGTTCATTACAATGAGCACTTGGGCAGAATCCTTAGAGGCTTGCCTGGCTAGTTTGTTTGCATGATGAAGGGACAACAGTAATGATAAATGAAGATGACTTGTTACAAAAATGAAAGGGACAAGTAGACTAATAATACTGGAACATATGTTGCCATCCTGTTTCTGGTCTGGATGCATGGAAATTATGATAATCCATACCCTCATTGGGGTCATTTCAGTGTTACTTTTGGATGAAAGACTAGAATCATAATCACTGCAAAGGTTTGGGGACACCCCCACCTCAAATCCACCAATCCCTGGATTGAACCCAGGGATGCTTTACCACTGAGCAACATCCCCAACACTGTTTATTTTGAGACAGGGTCTTGATAAATTGCTGAGGCTGACTTCAGACTTGTAATCCTCCTGCCTCAGACTCCTGAGTAGTTGGGATGACAGACATGCATCAGTGTACCTAGCTGCTCATGGACTTTCTGTGTGAACTCTAGTTGTTCCTTTATCAGACAGACAATATTGACTGGCATGAAAATACTGGGTTATTTAAGTCCCAAACAAGCAGGTCCACATATTTGTTGAACATATTTATTGTGACCTCTGCTGCAAGCTTCTATAACTGCTGGCTAGGTAGTTAATAAATTACAAAGCCTGACATCATTGTCTGAAAGGAGAAAAGAGACTGCATTTCTTATATAAGAATAGATTTAGACATGGGTACTGAGCAGCATAATTTCAAACTTTAACAACCCTGTTTGGCTGTTTTCACACTACAACTGTTAAATATCTATACTTAAAGTCTATACTTAAATACCAAAGAGACTGTTGGCACTTGTTAGATTTGGGGGTATTTTATTTCCTTGAGCGGATGAATGGTATATACCTTGTCTGGATGTAGATATGCTGTGCCTCTTGTATGTGCAAAATATATACATACCATTAAGACTGAGACATTTCAGAACAGTATTCTGAAAGATGGCTCTACCAACTCCTTCAACAATGACTTCTGTAAGATTGTCTGGTTTAGGTGTCTTTTATTCTTAACACTTTGAACAGCTTATACCTCATAAACATCCCTCAAATTTGGTGAAGTTCCTCACACCCAGAAGTCAAAGACCAGAAACAGATGAATATACCTCAATACTTCTTTCCTTTTTTTGAACTTGTTGTGATTTCAAAAGGTGTCTGAGAGGTTATTGAGGTTTTCCTATTATGGATGAATGAAGGAAAACACATTTAGATCTTTCCTGCTTTCCTGATGGCACCTGCTAGCTATACACATAGGAAGGGAAATTTTGACACACTTTACTTCAGATGATTCTAAATTTTTGTTGTATGCTCATTCTGAAAGTGGTAGATATTTCCTGTAGTCTTTATATCCACAGAGTGCCTTGCATCTGAAGGACATCTTTGGTTAGAAAATGACAATTTCTGATTTCATGTAGAAGTTACTGGTCCAGAAGAAAAAGACAGACCATATGGACATCCCCAGATGATAATGATGGACTAGGCTTGGGCGTAAATATGCCTGACCAAAGAAGGTAAGAGCGTAGATGGAACATAAATAACTCTCTCTTCACCATTCTTACAGATACTAATAAATTGTACAAAATAATCCCCTTGGAGCAAGGCACAGTGGTGCATGCCTGCAATTTCAGTGGCTTAGGAGGCTTAGGCAGAAGAATTACAATTTCAAAGCCAGCATCAGCAACTTAGCGAGGCC
The DNA here is from genome assembly GCA_004027875.1 of Aplodontia rufa. NCBI lineage: Eukaryota > Metazoa > Chordata > Mammalia > Rodentia > Aplodontiidae > Aplodontia > Aplodontia rufa. Next base: position 1,416 of record PVKS010006945.1, on the reverse strand, counting down.
CTAAGCAACTTAGTGAGATCCTGTCTCAAAATAAAAAAAACAAAAAGGACTGGGTAAGCGGCTCATTGGTTAAGGCCCTCTGGGTGCAATCCTGAACTTTTCATACTCAACTTATTTGCCTGCAGAGGATTTTCCAGACATCCTACTCCCAAGTACACCACAGAAGTTACTCCTACCTAGTCTTCATTTGCCTGGCTCTCTATAATTTTCTCCTTATTAGTTGGATTATATGAAGCTCTCTTTATCTTCTCAGGTGCAGACAGACATTCTTATCCTGACGTCTAGACTTCCAGTAGATCAATATTCCACATCAGGGGTACCCAGAAGTGGCACAGAACTCTCAACCAAATACTTCAGACCTCCAGTTAAGTCCAACTAAGATCATGCTGGCAGTGTGCTAACTCCAGAAATGAACAGAACATGTAGCATTAACCAGGACAGAGATCACAGGTTAGAACTCGGCATGCTCTCCCAGAACTTGTTTTCTTATGCGACAGGCAGGCTGCTCCTGCTTCCTTACTGGACAAAAATCACTGCACACTTTGGAAGTAACTAGGAGACATTTTATAGTGACTCAAAACTTAACTAGGAGACATTTTATAGTGACTCAAAACTTAAAAGGCACTCGTGGGTTTTTCAGCTATGGTCTTCAGTACCAGCCTCAGAGCTTCCCTGTAGGAATAAGGGATACAGGCTTTCACTACACAAGGGCTCTTTTCTTGAATAGGTTCCTCTGAAGCTGAGAAAGGGTCTGGTAAACTTGCCCAGGCTGGTCCTGAACTCGTGATCTTCCTGCCTTGGCTTCCTGAATAGCTGGGATTAGAGACTTGTGCCACCATTCCTGGCTTGGTTTAGGTGATTTTTTTTTTTTTTTTAAGAGGGGACAGTGATAGAGAGAGTGAAACAATTTTTATTTAATTTTTCATGTGACTTTCATTCCTCAGACACTTTGTTGTGTACATGGTGCTGGGATTTGAACTCGCGTACTCGTGCATGCTAGGCAAGCGCCCAAAGCCCTGTACAGATTTAATGCAATCACTATCAAGATACCAACGTCATTCTTCATGGATATAGAAAAAACAATACTCAAATTTGTATGAAATAACACAAGACCCAGAATAGCCAAAGGATTACTCAGCAAGAAGAAGGAGGCAGGTGGCATCTCAATTCCTGACCTGAAATTATACTACAAGGCTACAATAACAAAAACAGCATGGTATTGGTACCAAGACAGAATGGAAGACCAATGGAACAGAATAGAGGATTCTGAGACAAACCCTCATACCTTTAACTATGTGATATTTGATAAAGGGGGCAAAAGCATAGTGTGGAAGAATGATAGCCTGTTCAACAAATGGTGTTGGACAAATTGGAAAGCCATATGTAGACAACTGAAATTGGATCCTTACCTTTCAC
>PVKS010006944.1:0-75506 GCA_004027875.1 Aplodontia rufa | reverse complement strand
TTGCAGACTGGATTTCAGTGTCTGTGATTGGGCAATTTAGGATTTCAATATCATCCTGATTTAATTTAGGGATGCTGTAGGTGTCAAGAAATTTATCCATTTCTTCCAAGTTATCAAATTTGGAGGAGTATAGGTTTTCAAAATACGATCTTATAATTTGTTGGATTTCTATGGGGTTGGTGGTGATCGTTCCCTTTTCTTTACAAAATACCAGTCTTAGGTATCTCGTTAAAACAACCGATAACACGATAAACTATGTTTTAGTCAGCTTCTTGCTGCTATGACTAAATGACCTGACAACAACAATTTCAGGAGAAAAAGTTTATTTTGAGAGGCTGGAGCAGTGGTTCGGCGGCAGTTACAGCGCTTGCCTGGCATGTGCAAGTACACGGGTTCAAACCCCAGCACCCATGTACACAGCTAAGTATCAGAGCAATGAAGCCCATGTGAGAAATTCAATAAAAATTGATTCTCTCAAATGCTCTACATCACTAGCAATAAGAGAAATGCAAATCAAAAACTTCACTGAGATTTCACCTCACTCCAGTCAGAGTGGGAAGAATGAAGAATACAAACAATGACAGGTGCTTAGAGGGGCTGTGGGAAAAGAGGATCACTGTCACACTGCTGGTGGGACTGCAAACTGGTACAGCCACTCTGGAAAGCAGTGTGGAGACTTCTCAAAAAATTAGGGCTGGAACCGCCTTTTGACCCAGCTATCCCACTCCTGGGTATCTTCCCCCAAGAGCTGGAATCGGCTTACTATAGAGATACAGCTTCATCAATGTTTATAGCAGCTCAATTCACTATAGCTAAATTATGGAACCAACCCAGATGCCCCTCACTTGATGAGTGGATCCAAAAACTGTGGTACATATATACAATGGAGTGCTACTCAGCTATTAGACAAAATATTATGCCATTTGCAGCCAAATGGATGGAGATGGAAAAAATTTTGCTAAGTGAAGTATCCCAAACTCAGAGACTCAAGGGCTGAATGTTTTCTCTCATTTGTGGAAGCCAGAATACAAGCAGAAACAGTACATTAGATGGCTAACCTAATGATTACTTCATCATGTGTGAATTCTTACATGATCATGGGGAACTGTTCTTAGGTTCCTGGGGGACATAGGGAGGGGGTGGGGGGAAGGGAACAGGAAGGACATTAAGGTGACCAGAGGGAGGTAGTATGGGGGAATCTAACCTGAGGGGAACCTCTGACTTCCATGAGAAGTCCAATTAACTTGAGTCTTAAGTAAAGTGAAACATGGAACCATGGGCAACCCAAAGGGGGAACCATGGTCTGGCACCAATATTGGCTTGTTCTGTCATTACACTGTTGTTCTTGATTGTTTGATGATGAACCCCTATTAGTTGTAAGACCATGTTTATAGAATAAAAATTTTTTAAAAAATTAAAAAAAATTGATTCTCTCTGTCTCTCTGTCTCTCACTGTCCTTCTCTTTAAAAAAAGAAAAAAATGTTTATTTGAGGGCTCACAGTTTCAGAGGTCTTAGTCCTCAGAAGGCCAGCTCCTTTCCTCAGGGCTTGAGATGAGGTTGAACAGCATGGTAGCAGTGTGGCTCCAGGGAGCAGAGAGCTCAAGGTGTCACATTGGGAAGCAGAACAGAGAGAGAGACTCCAGGCCAGATGTGGACTATATACCGCACAGGCACGCCCCAATGACCCACCTCCTCCAGCCAGACCCTGCGAGCCCACCGTTACCAGCTAATCCCTATAAGAGGACTAATTCTAATTCACTGATTGGGTTAAGGCTTTTATAACCCAATCATTTTACCTGAGCCTTCCCAAATTGTCACATGTGAGCTTTTGGGGGACACCTCACTTTCAAGCCATAACAAATTATATTATGGCGAATTGTTTGTAGTCCATCAGTCCCCAACAGATGGAAGTCATTAAAGGCTGGAGTCTTCCTTTGCTAGCACAGAGCACAGGGCTGACACATAGAAATACATGTGTGTCAAACCAACCACCCACTTGATTGGACATTTATGAGCAATCTTAATGTTGGAGAGCTGATGGGAGTTTCTGTAGTCCTTGCAAGCATTTTTGTTGCTATTGCTGCTTTTTATGTTTAAACTTACCTGGAGGCTTGCATGAAACAACCGTGTTATTTCTACATGCAGGTAAGTTCTATAAGATAACAGGAGCTGGGGACTGGAGAGGTGGCTCAGTGGTTACGGTGCTTGCCTGGCATGCACAGGGATGTTCAAACCCCACTACTACGTACACAATGAAGTCTCGGAGCAACGAAAGCCACATGTCTCTCTCTCTCTCTCATTGTCCCTCTCTATTAAAAAAAATAAAAGATATCACGGGCCAATTTAACTCAGTCTCATGGTGACTACCAACTCCTAGAAACCCACCCATAGCGTTTGCCTGTCAACCCCAGCACTCAGCAGCAAATTAATTACTGTGGCCGGTCAGATTTTTTTTTTTTAATGTGCATTTTCAGCCTCTGTTAGATTATAAATAAATTATCATGACAAGATTTTCAATGCAGAAAACAATGCCAAAATATAAAGAGCTGCATAAAGAAACCCACGTGCATGAAGGAGGAGGAATCCAAAGCACCCTATAGGAATCTTTCTCACCCTGAATTCCCGTGGCAGGAAAGATCCCTGAGTGTTCAACACAGGAGCTAATTTAAACCTCTATCCTGTAATTTTAAATTCAGAAACTCAGGTTGCCGTGGTGTTCATTGTTTACCAGGCTCAGTGAACGTGGCCCCTTCCGACACTTGTGTTGAGTCTCAGTTAAATATACACGCCAGAAGCAACCCCGCCACCCTGTGTATCTCCCCTCTTTCCCCCTCCTTTCTCTCTTTCCCTCTGTCTTTCTCACTGTGCTGTGCTGGGTGGATCTGGCTCCATCCCAAGATTCACTGAACATCTGGAACAATTTTTCTATTGTTCTTGATCTGAGTTTGAAAAACCACAAATAACTTTGCTGAGCACCATTCCACTTCCAAGCCCACCTAGATTTCAGACGTTAATGTTTCTCAAGCTTCTGACTCAGGGTTACCTTATTCATCAAAGGACTTTTCTTATTTGTTTTTGAATGAGCTGTTTGCTATCCGGAATGCTTGGGCAATCTTTACAATCATTGTCAGCATCTTTCCATTCTTTTTTCTTCCGGGAAGGCGGATCATTATCAGAATAAATAACAGAAGAAGCACCCAGAGTGCCTCACCCATCCCCAACATCACCCAGGAAAAAAATGGAGTATCAGTTCAGAATCCTGAAGCCACATGGTGAATGAACCTGCCTGCTTCCTGAAGTGCCCCCGCTCCATACACACACAGAGCAAGGGGTTACTAACGCTTGGTAGTGATGTATGCAGAGAAGCTAGATTGATTAAAGAAAGGATTTCCGTAGCAAAAATGGAAGTATACATTTCAGGCACTCTCGCTGCATGGCTTTAAAAAAAAACACGATTGTTGTAAAATACGTATGGCATAAAATTTTAACCATTAAAAACATTTTAACCATTTCAAGTGTGCAATGCAGTGGCATTGAATACGTTCACACTGCTGTGCAACCACCGACACCACCATCTCTTGTGCTTTTTATTATTCTAAACTGAAGCCCTGCACCCATGAAAAAAAAAAGCTGTTATCTCTATCCCCAAAGTCCTGTAAACATTATTCTACTTTCTCTATGCATGTGACTGGCCTAAAATATTTGCTGTTTTATGTCCATATTTCATGTTCCATATTTCACGTGGAAAAATGTCTTCAAAATTCACCCATGTTTTAGGTCAGAAGTTTCTTCCTTTTTTAAGACTGAATAACATTCTATGGTGTATATATAGATCTGTAGATAGATACTATTTCGTGCATCCATCTACCCTTGGACTCTTGTGAATAATGCTTCTATGAACAGCGATGTACAAATATCTTTTCAAGAGCCCCGTATGCAATTCCTTTGGGCATAGACCTAAGTGTGGAGTTGCTGGGTCATGTGGTGGCTGGCTCTGTGCTGAATTTTTTGAGGAACCTCCTGTTTTCTAGAGTGGTCACACCATTTCCCATTCTCACCAGCAATGCTGACCGACTGAGGGTTATTTTTTTTTTAACTGTCTAGATTTTACCACTCATGTAGCATACCCAACAAGAATATAAGAAGACAATCTATTTGAACAGAAGAGACAGGGCCAAGGTGGCTACAGCAGCTCCCCTGTATACAGAATATCCACAATTAAACAAATATCAGATATTTCAGAACTTTCTAGAAAAACTAAAGAATTTTCATCAAGTCTGAATTTACAGGTACCCAGAACTCTCCAATATAGTCTCTTGTGGTCAGAGAGATGATTTAGCTGACCTGAACTGTACTTTTTTTTTTAACTTGTATATCCAGGAATTATCTCCCAGCTAATGTCCCCTGTTGATGTCCTCGGCTCCCTGCTAGCTAAGTGAACATTTGTATCCAGTTAGGAAACATCTCCTTCCTGGAATATCAGGTTTCCCCATCCTCCTCACAAGGCCTCCTCATCAGGTTCTACCAGCGGCCAGGTGGGGGAGCTTAATAAACTTCCTTGGAATCCTTTCCTTGGGATCAGGGTGCACTGTCCACACAACTGTGCTTTCCGAAGTCATCTCTGCGTCTGCCCTTTTGGGTTTCCTCCTTGCTGCTGACACCCTCTCGCAGCTTCACCTCCAAGCAGCTCCTCTGGCCCAGGAGCAGACTCCTGCAAGGTTAGGGACAAAGACGGTATAGGAAATGGCCTGAGGCAGAGAAACCTGGGAGGGCCCCCACACAACCCAACTGTGTATGAACGGGGACAAGTCCCCATCACCATGCATCATCCCATCAGGATGTCCCTGACTCATGTGCCCTTTGGCCGCCCAGGCGACCCTTGACCCTCACAGGGCCAGCCAGAATAAGATGGAGCCCCCTCTGCAGGAATGCTAAGTGCTGTTTCAATTCAGTTGTTTTCCCCCTGTAGAGAGGGGGAGCACGAGGGGGCAAGTTGTCAAACCACAGACAGAACAGCCTTGCAGACAATAAACTGGGCCAGGGTGTGGCCCACTTCAAAGCCATTGAGGAAGGGGCCAAGAAAACAAAAAGGCAATTTCCTAGAGCCACGCAGAAATGTGTGCAGCTTGCATTGAAATGAATGTGAACAGCCTGGAAAACTCTGGGGCACAGGCAAACCACAGCCATGAATAATTACACCCATCAGCCTCAGCCTGGGGGGTTTCCCACGGGCTCAGGAGGAGCACGCCCAGCTCAGCATGTAGTCTCCAAGCCAGGCCGGAGGGTTGAGGCGGGTGGGTGAATGGAAGCTAGATCAGGACCTGGGAGAAGGAGCACAGTCCCGTCCGGAACTGCACAGCACCAGGAGTATCTGAAGACACCGGGGACCAAACACCAGGCAGAAGTGCCTGGAGACCTGGCCAGGGCCACTGTGGTGCACTGGAAAAAAGCACCATTTTGGGGTCAGCCAGACACGGGTTCACATTCCAGCTCCGCTTCCATCTTGTTTTGATGTCCCCTGGATGAGACAAGGAATCAGACACAGGAGGTTGATTTAGGAGATGACCCCAAGAAGCGGCAGGTGAGGGTGGTAGGGACTGAGAGGGGACAACAGATGTGAAGTGAGTTATCAAGCAGTCATGCTGTGCTAATGAGGTTCAGAATTATTCTCATTCCCAAGTGGAAGCAAGGAAACCACAAACACCTTTGGTCATCGGCTGAGGACATTTACTCTGTGACACTTCAATTTGTCCTGTGTTCCTTGCAGGATCAAGGGAGTCTGTAGGCATAAAGTTTAAGGAGTTGCCATTGGCAATTTTCAGCGTGGAAAGTGTTGAGGGGACCGTGGTGGCACTGGTAGCTTTTGGCACATCCACTTCAGAGCCCTGTGACCTCGGGCAGCCCATGTCACATCTCTAAGCTCGGGTCTCCTGACGTGTGAAATGCAGTTGGAAGCCCATCTTCTTCAGAGGAAAGTGGATCCCATTGGGTGATGCCCCTTGGTTCTGCCAATGACCTTGCAAGCCTGGTTTAGCTCTTCAGGTCTAGGGCAGCAGTCTCTAGGGTTGGGCTATTCTGCAGGGTAGAGGAAGAACTGCGAACCCTGGGACAATCCAGAAGGGATGGGGTGAGGGAACAGAAACGACAGGGAGAGAGATGGACAAGTGACTCCTGGAACCCAAAAGTCTTTGGTAAATTATGTAACCCTGAAGAAGGTAGTGTGAATGGATCTCTTTGAATATCCATGGAGGGGCTATGTTCTGTAACCAAGGTGATACAAGGACAAACAAGGACAGTAAGTCTTGACGGATGAGCCCAAAGCAGAGGAAACCTGTACGCCCCTAGAAATTAATGTGATTCTTGGAGGTTTCCAGACCTTTCCCGGCTGCGGAATGGGTGGAAGTCCAGTTCTCCCCCAAAGCAGCCTCTGAAATGAGGTCCCGGGTACACATGTGTTATTTGGAGAGGAGATTCCAGGGAAGGGAGTGAGTATGTTAGTGAGTGGGTCTCCACGTTGAGGGACCCTCCCAGGAACTGTGTAGAACGTACCTCAGAATGTTCCCACACCCACAGAAAGCTGGATATTTATCTACAGACCCCCAGTTCAGACGAGAGCTGCCCCCGGAGGTGCAAACTCAGGCCGAGCAAGATTTTATGGTGCCAGAGGAAGCTGCAGGCAAAGAGGAGGAGGACTAGGCTTTGAAGGAGGCAGCTGCCAGCATGTGGGGACTGTCCCTGGAGCAGCAGGTGAGTTCAGAGGGCAGCTGGGGGGAGCAGACTGCTCCTGCTGGTTACCTGGAGTTCTGAGGGCAGGGTGGTCTCAACACCACGTGGAGCACAAAGATCCCCCTGAACAGCAAAGGCGTCTGCAGGCCGGGTGGCTATCAGTGACCCATGGAGCCCGGGAAGTTCAGGTTTTAAAGAAGGCAGGCAGGGGATGCTGGGAAGCTTGGCCATGCATGGGAAGGGACTGCATCCTCTGCCACACACAGGGTCAGGGGAGCCCAGCAAGGATCCCAAGTTCCTTTCCCCAGCTATTTTTAAAGAAAATAAATATTGAATTTAGTGGGAACTAAATTAGAACCATGAAGGACTATATCCGTCCAATTTAACTGGCTCATCAGTAACAAGAGACTCATAAATGTCAGCGACTTAGACAAGACAGAAGACTTTCCTCTCTTAAGTGAAAGGCTGGGGCTTTCCAGGGGGAGGCTGAGGTGGTGGCCATTTCCTCTAACCTGCAGGGACCCCAGCTCCTTCCAGATTCCTACAGTGCCAAGGTGTGGTAGGGTCCTCCCTTCAGGATCCAAACTGGTGGCTTTCACACCCAACCCCAGGTGCAAGATGAAGAGCCCTGGAGAAAGGGGGAGGGCAGAGGGCACATGTCAGCTACTTTAAGAGATTATTGCAGGGCTGGAGCTGTGGCTAAGTGGTTATGGCACTTGCTTGGCATGCATGAGGACACAAGTTCAAACCCCAGCACCACCTACACAACAAAGTATCAGAGCAACGAAAGTCATGTGAAAACTAAATAAAATTGCTTCTCTCTTTCTCTCTCTCACTGTCCCTCTCCTGGTCTCTTTAAAAAAGAGAAGATTGCAAGCTCTGAGTCCCACACCATACTCATCTTCAGGAGGGGTTGGGAAATGCAGTCCATTGTGTGACTCTGGGCCCAGCCAGAAGTTCTTTTGTTGAGGGAGCAGGGGATGATGGATGGCTCCTCTGTCACAGAGACCTCGTTGATTACCTTATTGGTGAGGATGGTCAAGTTCACATGGAGAACACAGAATGTCTAACACACATGTTCGCAGTGGTGAAGTACCGTGCACCTGTGGCCCCTACCTCTCCCAGCGGGTTCCCACTTGCAGCAGACCCTGCTGATGCCTGCCTTGCATCCCCTCGTCCCACCGGAGTTCATGGCAGCTGTGGGGACAGCTCCCATGTGACAGCTGCCTCCTCCAGTGCCCGCAAGGCTCTTTCTCTGGACTTTCTCCAGCACCCAGAAAGCCTGTTCTGCCCCAGGAAGACACACCTGAAGTTGGAAGGCCTTTGTGAGCCCACAGCCACCGTGTGGACACCAGCCCAGTGGCTCCAGCCTGCACTGGGACAATTCTGAGCGTGCTTTCTCAGACGGGCCCAGCGGAACTGAGCCCCCGTTTTCCCAGACTATCAGCTTGTTACTGCACTTCCTCCACCCCGCCTCACCCTCCCCATTGCCTGCTTTATCCAACGAGCAATTGACTGCTCCAAGGGTCTTGCTTCAGGGTTCACTTTTGGGGGAACCCACACTAAGACACGTTCAGATGCCTTCGAGACAGCAGTTAAATCAGAATTTGGAGTCAGAACCATCTGTAGACTTTTAGGCCAAATGTTCTTTCCACAGTGCTGGAACAAGGACATAGGATGTTTTTAAAAACCAAACACTTGATCAACAAATTGTAATCTTGAAACTGTTGACCTGGTTTCTGAATCAAATCCTGGCCCACAAAGAATGAATGGAGATTAAAATGCAATAAAGAATCAGTCCATGTATTAAAGATAATGACCAGGCCTGGTTTTGCTAATGAATGGAGCCTGCATCGCCACGTGCCCCAGCAGTCCTGGAGAATGGCTGTTGGATTCCGTTGATTGGTTCTTTTTCTTTATTAGGATGCTGTGCGTAGCATCCTGGGCTCTGCACGGAGAGGCCAAGAGCTCTACCCTACAACACAGAGTTCATCAGAGTCAAGAAACACCAGGGCAAGGATATCTAGGAGACTGGAGGGTGGGAATATGGGAGAATCATCTCAGAAGGAAATCTCTGACCTCCATGAGATGTCCATTTAACACAGGGGTTCTTCTGGGGGAATCAGAGAATCATGGGGAATCCAAGGAGGGCATCCATGACATGGCATCAGCCTTGGCTAACTATGTAAATATACATTTATTCTTGATTGTTTGATAATGATTCCCCCTCAATTGTAACTCCATATTCAAAAGAAAGAAAGAAAGAAAGAAAGAAAGAAAGAAAGAAAGAAAGAAAGAAAGAAAGAAAGAAAGAAAGAAAGACCAGGTCAGAAAAGGACACTTTGGGGAACTGGAAATGGTCATCTCTAACTTTAAGGTTATCTACCACTTGACACTCTGACACAGGAAGTGGGCACAGTTAGTCTCCCACAGCCAAATGCTGCCATCTGTTCCCCGTCAAGTACATGCACAAGGAAACAGACTGAGAACTCACATTCTTATGTGGAAATGAGCTGAACGGGTAACAATCAGGTCAGCCCAGATGAAGAGCCTGGGCTTTCTTAGGCTGAGTGTTTATTGACAACTGCTTTACTTTTAATATTCCCTTTAAGCTTGATAATGATCCACCTTTTACAGACGAGAACACTGAGCCTCAGCAAGGTCAAGTAACTTGGCCAAGACCACACAGCTTAAAGTGCCAGCCTGTCTGTGCCCAAGGCCGTGTTTCTAATGCCATGCTGCAAACCTCCTAGTTGGCGTTATGGGACCATGAACTATGGCAAGTGCTGAAGCTTGGACAAACCTTGATTTTGACCCTGGCTAATGAAGACCCAGTATTCCCTGCCTGCACTCTCGCAGTCCTCCCAGCACCTGCCATGAGACTGAGATAAGGTCTTCCAATTCCTGGGATGTGGAGATTCAGACACCACGGCAGACCTGGCTGAAGTGGATGAGCGGGGAACCAGGCTCCTTTGGCCATTGCCCCTTCCAGCTGTTTATCACTCCCCAAGCGCATTGGGCAAAGCCATATGGGAGGACAGATTGCAGAGTGCCTTGGGAAAGCCCCACATCCTTCATGCAGGCAGCTGCAAGGTGGCCAGGTGGGCGTCACACCTGGGCAGTTCCAAACATTCCAGTTTTCAGCATGTTTGACAGTATCTCCACCCTGCCTACATTTCCTTCAGCACACGTTCTCAAAAGAAGCCCCCTCAATAAAATAAGAGTAGATGAGAGGAGAAGGAAAGAACAAAAAGTTGAGGAGGAAGAATTTCCAAATGATCTGGGGTTCGTTTCTCCAAGACAGCAGACTCCTTAAATTTTTATACACAGCAGCGTGTATGATTAAGTGCTGCTAGTGCGAGTGGGTTGCAGGAAAGAGCAGAGACAGAGCTGGGGGCAGGAATGGTGGCACATCAGACGGACAGAGCAAGACTGATGGAGGCTGTACCTGGGGAGCGGTGCGGGAGGCCCCAGCCCACTTCCGCCTGGTCTGAATTCCAAGGACATCTTGCTGCTCCTCTGAGCTCTCTCCTGCATTCCAAATCATCAGCAGCCATAAATCTTCTGGCTCCAGCCTCCTTTCTATTTAAAGAGTGCAGGGGGGCAGGGGGCGGGTGGATTGCCTACTGCATCTTGGTTGCTTCTTAATAAAATGGGTGGGTTAGTGAGTGAGTGCTCGTGAATAGGAAGGAACAGAGGAGCCAGGGTTTTCCTAATGCTATTAAAAGGCCAATGAACAGAGGGCCGTCTGCTGGCAGGGTCCAGCCAACGGACACAGTAGCTAATATGCCTGTGATGGATAGGGGCTGACTTGCTGGCAGCTGAGTTGCAGCCCCACATGGGCCAGTGACCGGAAGAGGGGACTGTCCTGCAAGAGCAACAGGTGTGAGTCTCCCAGAGCAGACCACAGTGTGGCATGGGCAGTAATAAAGCTTCCTTTATTTCTCTGAAAGAGAACTCCATAGGGTCATTCAGATTTTCCAAGCCAGTATCAAGAGGACAAGGACCCACACACAAGCCCTTTCCAAGTTCCTGCTTGTGGACTATTTGTGAATATACCACTGGTCAGAGTGCTGTATGGTCAAGCCCATATTCCAGGACTGGAGGAACAAAGGTCACCTCCTTTTTGATGAAAAGTGACAAAGGGACATAGAACAGGGCTGGGAAGAAATATTTGAGCCATTTTTTGCTAACAGGCTACCTCTGACTAGCTCTTGAGTTCAAGATTTGAAGTGTTCTGGATTACTTCTCTCTCATCCCAGCTCCTCAACCGCTTTGATTTTATGTTTGAAAAAGTCATTCTAGGGGCTAGAGCGGTGGCTTGGTGGTTACAGCGCTTGCCTGGCATGCGAGAGTACACAGATTTAAACCCCAGCACCCACATACACAAAAGTGTCAGAGCAATGAAAGCCATGTGAAAAACTAAATAAAAATGGATTCTCTCTCTCACTGTCCTTCTCTCTTTCAAAAATAGTTCATTATAAGTGAAATGAAGGGCAGCAATGTTACAAGGGTAAGGAATTAAGAAAACAGTATCTGTGGGTCCCACATCCTCAGATTTAACCAAGATTTGAAAATATTCCTGGTAAAAATTGCTATCTGTCCATGTTATAGGCTTTTTTCGTGTCATTATTCCCTAACAATGCAGTATAACAATTATTTGCAGAGTACTTCTATTGTATTAGGTATTACAAAAATCTAGAGACGATGTAAAAAGTGTATGGGATGGGGCTGGACTGGTTGCTCAGCGGTTTGAGTGCTTGCCTGGCATTCTCGAGGACCTGGGTTCAAACACCAGCACTACGAACGCAGTTGAGGGTCAGAGAAACAGAGGCCAGATGAAAAAATAAATAAAGTTGATTTTCTCTTTCTCTCACTCTCTTTAAAAAATAAATAAATAGTACATGGGAAAATATATAGATGCTATATGCAAGTGTCATTTTATAAAAGGGACTTCGGCATCCATGAATTCTGGTATCCATAGCAGGTACTGGAACCAAACCCCCACTATGGGACAGCTATACACTGTCAAAAGGCACCTACCCTCACTACCTGTGAAGTGGTATAACACTATTTGAAGATAGAATTGGATTAGTTATAAAAGCATATTGTAAACTCTGGGCCAAAGACTAAAAAGAAAGAAATTTTAAATAAATGTCATTGGACATGGTGGCTCACATCTGTAATCCCAGCGACTGGGGTGGGCTGGGGAGGCTGAGGCAAAGACTGCAAGTTTGAGGCCAGCCTCAGCAACTTAGCAATGCCCTAAGCAACTTAGTGAGACCCTGTCTCAAAATTAAAAAAAAAAAAATTAAAAGGGCTGGGGTATGTGGCTCAGTGATAAAGCATCCTGAGTTTAATCACCAGTACAAGAAAAATGTAATTGATATGCTAAGAGAAGAGACGAAATGGAATCATAAACTTCTTGAGAGCAGCAGACACATTGTCTACCCTGAAGACCCTCTGTATGTCCCCAGGCTGAACTACTTGCTTCCTCCTCTGTGTGCTTACAGTAAGTGGCATCTATAGCTGTTCTAGCACTGCCCTCTCCTGTGACAGTTTTCTGTTTTCCATACACTGAGAGATCCCTAGAAGAAAGAAGAACTTCTTACTCAGCTTTATATACTCTTAATTCTCCCTCCCTTCCCTATAGTACAGCAGCTGGAAACTTGTGATGGGGGCCATGGTAGGATGGATAGATGGATGGATGGATGGAAGGATGGAAGGATGGATGGATGGATGGATGGACGGACGGACGGATGGATGGACGGATGGACGGAGGGACAAATGTTATCTTATTTGGATTCCCCAAAAGCAGGCCCAATGTAAGGACTTGAATGCACATAATTTTTCTAGGAAATGATCTCAGAAAGGAGCAATAAATGGGGAAAGTAAGAAAGGGAAAGAAGAAAAACTAATAGAGGGGGCAAAAATTAATGGGTCACCTTGAGGGGAAACAGGAGCCAATTCCCCTGCAGGCCCCTGAGAAGGAACCCATTGAACATGCTTCAGAAGGGTGTCACAGCAGAATACAGAACTGGGACATTTTTCTGTGTCTTCCCCTCCCCCATTGGTTGATCTAACTGCCCACTCTCCTGTACATCCAGGTTTCTCCTGTTTCCAGCCAGAGCAACTTCCTATGGCGTGGGAGAAAGCTTCAGGCAGGCCATCGACAGCATCTGCTATAAACGCGAATGTACCAGAAGACTGTGAAAAGATTTCCCCAGCCCATTCCAGCTCAGACACAGTGCTTTCATTACAGATGATTAATAACTATTTGCTATCTGCAGTGACATACTCCACCCATGTCATAGCTCCAGCAGGCACCAAGTCACACGGTCCCTCTGTAGAGGTCAGTGTGTCTGTCCCTCACTGTGATTCCTGTCCTCTAAGCCCACTGATGCTTTCCTGGTGTAGTTCCACGCTGCTGGATTTTTTGCAGGATTCTGCTCGGCTGAGCAAATTGAAACTCAGGTCCCACAATGGTCTTGAGGTCCTTCCCACCCAAGTAAAATTTCTAAGAACGGACTGGGACACCCACCAGGCAATCACGGCCCCAAGCTCCATCAGACAAAACCCAAAATGTCCAAGAAGGAAGTGCCATTTTGTTGTAACAAAGCTGGTGGTTTTGCTGATCTTCCTGCTAGCTTCAATGGTCTTTCCAGCTGTGTGGAAGATATATAAGGACAGAAAGAGCAATTGCGGGGTGGGCGGCTGTCTAAGAGCTGATAATAGGATTGCTGGGCTGAAGCGTTTTTCCATTGTTTTCTTTTTTCTTTTGCATTTTAGGATACAACAGAGGGGGGTTGGAAGCGTTACTTGAAAGAGAATTCTTGGCTCAGAGAGAAATCAAGTGTCACTTTCACTTTGTGCTCTGGTTAGTAACTGGAGACATGCTCTCACCTGGAGGCCCCTGGAGAGGGAAGAGCCACCCACAGGGGGGTCCCAGGCATCAATCCCAGGGAACAGGGCCAATTTGCTAAATCAAAACTGGGTCTCAGGTCACAGGAACAGACTAAGCTGTTGAGCTCAGGAGAGCACATCCGCACCAGGTATGACTTCCTTCAGAAGATGGGTAGCGTCCTTAGCTATAGAGGGCTTGGAAGGAAGCAGAGGCTGAGGGATCTGTTTGTTGGTGCTTTCAGGGAAGCAAGAAAGAGCAGGCGAGGGGCTAAGCAAGGGTATGGTCTCAGCCAGGGACAGTCTGTCCCCAGGAGCTCTGCAGCAGGAACTATATCAGTCATCTCACTGAGGCAAAGGACACTGGTCTTAGCAATCCCAGATTAGTAGATCACTGGTCAGACTTGTAGGTTTGGGGTGATTGGTAACCTGGGGAGGGTAGAAGCAGGGTGGAGATAGATAGGGGAGGGAAAGCTGGGACTTAAAAAGCCAACTCTTATCAACTGAGGCCCAGAGCACTGTTCTATGAAAGGGGTCTGAGTAGGCCACTCCTGAGGCCACTTCTGAGGCAACACCAAACTTGAGACTGACTTCACCCACATAACAACTGACGCCAGCAGACACAGCCACCTCCACCACCATGAAGTTAGGTTGACTGTGGTCCTCGACTTTGATACTGCTCATTCCCAGCCCATCTCGAAGACACGGGCCTCAACTGCCCTACCTCAGTTCCTACGAGTCAACATAAGTTCCTCTAGATACTTCCCACCCCTTCCATTTTGATATTTTAATTAGTCAATAACAAGACTGGTTGCAGTGAGCTTTGCCATGTTAAAATGTGTGTTTCTAGGCTGGAGCGGTGGCTCAGCAGATAACGGCGCTTGCCTGGCATGCAGAAGTATGTGAGTTCAAACCCCAGCACCATGTATACAATGAAGGGTTGGAGCAACAAAAGCCACACAAAAAAACTAAATAAAATTAATTCTCTCTCTTTCTCATTGTGTGATGAGTATTTCTGAGATACTGCTTAGTCATGTCTGGGTCACAAACCAATTACGAACCAAACACAGGGGGAAAAAATGTTTGCTAAGTTGAAATGGAAACAAATCCATATTCTTTTAACTGGACTGTGAATCCCAAGCCTAAATCAGAAGGAAATTTATATGCTTTCTTGGATCCTTACCTTTCGTCCTGCACAAAAATTAAATCAAAATGGGTCAAAGACCTGGATATTAAGCCAACAACTTTAAATTTACTAGAAAAAGAAGTAGGGTCAACATTACAGGACATAGGAGTCAGCCACGCCTTCCTTAACAAAACTCCCATGGCTCAAGCAGTAAAGTCAAGAATAAATGAATGGGATGCAATTAAACTACAAAGTTTTTGCACAGCTAAAGATCTAGTCAAGAGCATCAAGAGAGAACCCACAGAAGGGGAGAAAACCTTTGCCTGCTACACCTCAGACAGAGGACTAATATCCAGAATATACAGGGAACTAAAGAAACCAAACACCAAAATCACAAATAATCCAATCAATAAATGGGCTATGGATCTAAAAAGAAACTTCTCACCAGAGGAAGTCCAGAAAGCCCATAAATATATAAGAAAATGTTCTACATCATTAGCTATAAGGGAAATGCAAATCAAAACTTCAATGAGATTCCACCTCACTCCTGTTAGAGTGGCAAAAATGAAAAATTCTAACAACAACAGATGCTGGAAGGGCTGTGGGAAAAGAGGAACACTGTCACACTGCTGGTGGGACTGCAAACTGGTTCAGCCACTATGGAAAGCAGTGTGGAGAATCCTCAAAAAATTAAGGATGGAACCACCTTATGACCCAGCTATCCCACTCCTGGGTATTTTCCCAAAAGAGTTAGAATCAGCATATTATAGTGATTTGGCTTCCTCAATGTTTATAGTAGCTCAATTTACTATAGCTAGACTATGGAACTAACCCAGATGCCCCTCACTCAATGAGTGGATACAAAAACTTTGGTACATATATACAATGGAATACTACTCGGCCATTAGAGAAGAAGATATTATGGGTTTTGAAATCAAATGGATGGAGATGGAAAGAATTATGCTAAGTGAAGTATCCCAATCTCAGAGACTCAAGGGCCAAATGGTTTCTCTCATCTGTGGAAGCTAGAATACATCAGGAAGCAGTATGTTAGATGGCTAAGCTAATAATAACCTCAAATTATACAATTCTTAACGCAACAGGAGGATGACTGCCTAGGATACCTGGTGGCATAGGGTAGGGGACAGGGTAGGGGGAGGGCCTAGGAAGAATATCTAGGAAACTGGAGGGTGGGAATATGGGGGAATCATCTCAGAAGGAGATCTCTGTCCTCCACAAGTTATCAACTCAAGGGTTCTTCTGGGGGAAACAGCATCATGGGGAACCCAAGCGGGCATCCATGACATGGCATTAGCCTTGGATAACTAAGTATATATACATTTGTTCTTGAATGTTTGGTAATGTTTCCCCCTCAATTGTAACTCCATATTCATCAAATAAATAAAAAAAATTATATGCTTTCTGAAACTCCTGAAACAAAGAAAAGCCTGAATGTCAAAATACTCTCAAAATTGAAAGTGATTGCGTGCATGCACTCACGTTTTGTGTGTGTGTGTGCATCTGTGTGCTCAATTTGATTTGAGTCACTTGTGGACATTTGTCCCTGATCAGCAAGTTGATTCAGTTCTCTCAGATGGTCTTGTCTCCATCTTATTCATTCAGTAGTCTCTGAAAACCTCATCATTTACCTTTTCAATTTGCCCCTTACAGGCAAGGAGGGAGGGAGGGAGGGTAGTGGCATTACTTTTAGAATTAACAGGATGGAAGAGTTCATGGGAAGAAACAGCAATAAACTGGCCTGGTCGATCTTCCTGCATGCTGAAGATCAAAGTTAACTCCTCAGTTTTCCAGCCTCGCTTCCTGCTCCTCTTACCATCTTCCTTTGTTCCTGTAGACAAATCGCTCTGGAGAAGATTTTGGCATTGCTGTAGCTTGTGAAATTCTGGACATCACCTGAAGACCTGGGT
This sequence comes from Aplodontia rufa, assembly GCA_004027875.1. Classification (NCBI taxonomy): domain Eukaryota; kingdom Metazoa; phylum Chordata; class Mammalia; order Rodentia; family Aplodontiidae; genus Aplodontia; species Aplodontia rufa. Next base: position 58,824 of record PVKS010006944.1, on the reverse strand, counting down.
GGGATGAGTACAACTAGCCTCGCGGCTTGGCCACGTGCACCTTTGGGCTCTGCTGGCCACTGCCAGGCAGGTGAGGGGTCCTGGGACCAACTCCATTTCCCTGATGCCATTCGGGCTGCACCAAAACTGGCAATTAGTGTCTGCCCGGGCAACAGAGGGACACGGTGCCTGTTGTTCATTTGGGGGTCTTGCAGGATCTCATCGATTACTTTATAAAGCTGTTTAAAGATGAGCTTCCTCCTCTTTTCTTTGAAATATTTGCTTACATACACTTTCTCACTTTTCTTTCCGTCCTCCCACCCTTCCCACATACTCAGAAATAGCTCGCTTCTCCAGAGCTGGAGGCTGGGGCTCTGAGCTCTCCGTGTGGGGCTGCGGAAGCCTGTGGTCTCTTCCCAGAGCTGGCAAGCAGCCGAGGAGAGGGGGTTTCTGGCCTTGAACCAAGGACGTAATTATTGACACGCTTAGCATCCAGCATCTCTTCTCCTGTGAGGGCCCTGCTAATGAGATAATCCACCACACAGGCCTTTTTCTGCATTCATTTTAGAGAGAGACAGAGACAGAGAGACAGAGACAGAGAGCCAAAGAGAGAGAATGGGGGAACCAAGGATAGCCTTTCTCAGATATCCCTAAGAAGGCTGCTGGAAAGCAGAGCCCCCCCCCCCCCCGCCAACCCAGCAAGACTTTGGCAAAGGACAAGTCCATTTCTGATTCCAGACTCAAGTACCTATGTGCACAGCACGTATTTGTCAGAAAAAATTGCACATAACCAAAAAGAGATGAAATGTCCAACCCTAAAATTCAGCAAACCCAGTTCTGAAAGCCCTGGACAGAAACCCACAGTCAGAGATGAGGGATGAGCTAAAAGCCATCTGAGGTCCAATCACCCCACAGGAGATATGTGGCAACACTAGGTGTGTTCGCAGCATTACCATCGATGCAAGTATAAACAAGCACAAAGCCAGGGCAAAAAGTCCACAAAGCCTATGCTTAAATGAACGACATGGCTAGGGACAGGGGACTACAATAAATGGAGATCCTGTGCTAGGTAAGGAGGAACCTGCCAAGGCCAGCTGGTAAGTTCGACTGCATGTGAACACATGGCCTGCAGCTGACACCTTTTGTTTTTCCAGAAAAGCCAAAAGTCCAAAAATTTACATGAAATCTCTAATTTTTAATTATTGTGTTAGATACTCCTTGAACCCTGTACATACCAGTCAAGAGCTGGATCTGTCCTGGAGCCTTGGAGATCATTTTCATAGGTGAATAAAAGTTTCCTAGTGAACTTTTTGATATTCTTGAACTCGGCTGACCTTCATAGCTATTGTCCACACCACCCCAGAGAGAAGATGAGGAATGTATCCACATTATCTGCCACTGAAATTTGCAGGGATACTGCTGGACTTCCCAAAATGGAAGGAAGCAAGACCAGCAGCGGGAAGCTGTGTTTACATGAGCCCAGGTGACACGGAAGCCCACCCTGGCTGAGCCAAAGATGCTGCAGACCCCCTCACTCAGGGCAATCGCTTCACCTTGCAGGAGGGTGCCAGGGGACAGGCCTCCACCCACACCCACCCTCCATGCAGAGGTTGCTCAGGGAGCCTGAGTTGTGTAACCCTTTAGCCAGTGGATTCCAAGTGGAACCCCAATATTAAGCAGATATGTGCTGGGTGCTTCTCTTCCTGCTCTACAGAGACCTACCCTGAGCCCCAGAATTCCAGATAAATGGCAGCGAGCTGAGCAGCCTTGGCTCAGTTGCCCCATCCCTTTGTCAGTCTCTCAGCCTTCCACCAGGGTCTCTGAATCCCTGAGGTGCTGAGTCTTTTCCGATGGAACCCAGGGCCTCCTGCATGCTAGGCAGGTACTCTGCCCTTGAGTGGCTCCCCCAGAGCTAGGGCGGCTTTCTCAATTCCCCTTCGGCTGCCTCAGCCTTGCTCTACCTCTGCAGGTTGCTGAGGCTTAAATAGACTCCACTGACGACAAGGGCACAGTCGTGGAACACGGCACGCACCTTCCTCAGCCGCCCAGCCACCTTGCTCTTCCACTGCCATCGGATGCAAAGTCAATCGGAGCCATGTGTCTGTCCGTATTGGTGTCTGTACCTGCCCTTGGGCCTCACCTTCTCTCCACGGCTACTCATCCAAGGACAATACCCACGGCCAGCTTCGTGGGCTTTTGGCCCATGCCGTTGCTTAGGACTCCATGCTTGAAAGGGCCCTTCACTTAATACTTATTAGCTTTTGAATAGGAAGCTCCACACTTTCTTCTTGGTGGGCCTGCCAATTATATAGCTGGCTCTTGCATTATTTCCTTAAGCCACACAGCATCTAAGGATTTCAGCAAATAACAGATATCTGCTTCTCTGAAGGCCCCGTTCGCACCCATCCAATAGTCATATTGGTCTCAAAGGATAATTGCAAGATTAACTATGACTATAAGTAGGAGAGGGTTGGCCCCAGGCCAGGCACAGAGCAGGAGCTTGTAATCACCATTCCCTGTACCACAAGGGCAGAGCAGAAAGGAGCAATGATGGGGAAGAGGATGTGGGTGCCCAGGCCACATGCAAAGGATCCGCTCTACACCGGAGTTCTGAGCTACAGAACTCTTGAGAAGTTTCCCCGTCCATAATAAAATGGTATTTATTGAAAACATCATATCCCCAGGCATTTTTCATGCCCCACTGTCAAACTTACAGCATTCTGGCCTTAGTTGCTCCAGCACTTAGTTGTGTATGTGGTGCTGGGGTTTGAACCCAGGTCCTTGTACTTGCCAGGCAAGCACCGAAACTGCTGAGCCACCGCTCCAGCCCCTTACAGCATTCTGAAGGCTATGCAATGTACAACTTTACAAATAGGAAATGGAGTCACAGAAGGTCTCTGTAACTTGGCCATGGAGCTGCATGGCAAAATAGCCATTCACACCACATTCTGTCTGACTGCAAACCCTCTATTCTTTCTGTTCTGCCATGTGGGGAAAAAGGACGTGAAAGGCAGTGTCCTCCTCTGAACCAGAGGAGCTGTGTGCTGACCCTGACGTGAGTACTCTCAGAGCCTTGGTCAGGCAGCCTGCAGCAAACACGTGACCAGTGATGGACAAGAGGGATCCAAACCAGGACACTTCTGTGTTTGGACATGCAGAGGCAACAAGGACTGTACCAAGTTCACATTGATGCCTGGTCCATCTTAGGGAGAGCTGAACTGACTGACATTCTCATTGTTCCCAATAGATTTATTTCCATGCTGATTAAGGAGACTAAGGAAACATTCAGGACACTCTTTTTGATCAAAATGTTTGAGGTTTGTGCTGGGCTGGCCTCTTCCCATCAATTCCTGCATTCTGAACATGCCCCTCTCTTGAGAGGGTTTCCTGCCCATTGGGAGGCTCTGAGTCTATGTCAACCCTCACGTGGCCCATGCGCAGAGCCCCCACAGCAGACAAAAGGTGCCAACAGCCTCGGTCACTGCTCCAATGCCAACCCTCCACAGAAGCCCCATAACTCGCTTGTCTTGTATCTGCCACCACCCAGAGGAGGTATGGGCAAGGGGGCATCTGGTCAGGTCCAGCATAGGAGGGCTAGAGGCAAGGGTCCTTAAAGGAGTCCCCAATTTCTCTCCTAGATTTCTTCCCACAAATTTTATCTTAAAAATTTTCAAATATAGAGAAAAGTTGGAAGACTAGGACAATCTATTCAAATTCATCCATTTTTAACATTTGGAACATGTTGTCCCTTACATATTCTCTCTTTCTCTCTCTCTCCCCCTCCATTTACATACATAAAGAGAGAGAGAAGCAGGTACAGTAAGACTGCACACGCTTGTGTGTGTGCACGTGCATGTACTCTTGTAGACAGAGTTAAGAAAACAGGTATATTCTCAACAGAGGACACTGATCAAGCCAATGAATACAGAGAAAGTGCTCTAAATCACTAGTAATCAGAGAAATGCAAATGAAAACCACATTAAGATTTCACCTCACACCAGTCGGATTAGCAAAAATGAAGAATATAAACAACAATAGATGCTGGAGGGTTGTGGAGAGATAGGTACACTAGCACACTGTTGGTGGAACTGCAGACTGGTACAGCTCCTCTGGAAAGCAGGGATGAGCCCACCATATGATCCTGCTATTCCTCTCTTGGGTATTTTTCCAGGGGATTTAGAATCAGCATATTACAGTGACACAGCGAAATCTATGTTCATAGCAGCTCAATTTACAATAGCTAAATTATGGAAACAACCCAGATGTCCCTCACTGGATGAATGGATCCAGAAACTGTGGTACATATATACCATGGAGTGTTACTCAGCAATTAGAAACAATGATATTGCAGCCTTTGAAGGTAAATGGATGGCTATGGAAGAAATCATGCTGAGTGAAATCAGCATAACCCAGAGAACCAAGGGTCCAATGTCTTCACTCATCTGGGGAGGCTGGAGCTAGACCCTGGCCATTGAGAAAGGAGGTCTAGTATCATGTTTTAAATCCGGATAAGGTGTAATGTCACACAACCTAAGGCATTGTAGAGATGTATTGGGAAGGGGGGGAGAGATAAAGGTGGTTAATTGGGGGGGCTTTTAGGAGTAAATCTAATTTTCAGAATTTATATATATTATGTTATTTCATTAGAAGCTTGTTTGATTGTTCAACAAATAAATTTCTGAATAAAATTTTTTTAAAAAAGAAAGCAGGTATATTAGGAGGCAATACCTGTGATCAGTAAGAGAAAGAAGCCACAGGACTGAAGAGGTTGCTGTGCAGGTGTGTCCATTTTGGCCAACCCAAAGAGCAAAACGGCCCACTAGAAGAGGTGCAGGAGACTGTTCCTTGGAAGCTGAGAGAGACTTAAGGCATTGACATCTGGGGGTCACCAGCTTACCCCACTGCTCACAGATGAATGGCAAGTCCTTTTCTGAAGAGAGGCCCACGCCAGACACCTCCATGGCTACAACAAGAGATTCCTTTTTCTCTTTGTAAGTCAGAGCTTCTGTTTTCTTGAGGTCCTGGCAGGAGAGGGCTCCAGTCTTCCCACTGCCATGCTGCTACATAAGTGGAGCAAAGACCACAAGAGAAAATCTCTTTTTCTCCTCTCCATCCTGATCTTGGAAGGAAAGGTAAGGGGACCTGGCCGGCCGACCTGCCCTCTCATTCCAGACTCACCAGACATATGGGTGGTTTTCTGACTGGTGTGCCAGCCATGCAACATGGACTGGCCAACTACCTGCTCACTGAACACTGGCGGCTCTGCCTGCAGACCACTTTCCTGGCTTGGGAGCGTGCTCTGTGCTCGCGCACAGGAAGCTGGAACCACTGGAGAGCTGGGAATGGCAGATGGGGCATGGAGGATAAATGTCTAGTTTCCTTGTCTCCTTGGGTCACACAGCCCACCATGTGTTCTGCACAGTCTTCCAGAGGTGCCAACAGGACTGAGACCCGGTTGCCCTCAGGGGCGACCTACTCAAAAAAAGTCCCCTGCATTGATTTGCGATCTCCTCCCAAAGTAACTGCTTGTACTTGAATTCTTGTCCTAGAGTGAGCCTCTGGGGAAACCAGACTTAAAACAAGAAGAACGCACCTGCGTCATGCAGAAGTGAATAGTTGCCACCCAGGTGAAGCAGGAGCAACCCACTTAGCTAATGTGCGCTGCTAGCACACCGCGGGGTCCTCATCCCACCCAGGCCTCCTCACTCCTATTTAGGGGTTTGGAAGAGGCATTTGTCTGTGTCAGTTTTACCCTATAATATCCCATAGGAACCATTATTAGCCACAGTGGGAAATGCAAATTTCAGGATTCTGGAAAGTTTGGGGATCATGTCTCTAAAACATCACCACTTCCATGATCACCACATTGTTTTCCTCTACATCATTCATTTAAAAAAAAATCATTTAGTGAGCAACTACTGATGGCAGCCCTTTCCTGGGAACTGCAGACAGCAGTGAGCAAGATCTAGCTCCTCTCCTAGAGAAGAGCCCCAGTCTAGGTCTACTTGTTTTAAACAATATTGATGTTTACTTGCTTTCATTCCTCTGGAAGATGGGGGGATCCGTGATCAGGATTTTAAACTGATGCTGCTGGGAAGAAGATAAGAAGGTGCTCCCTGGTTTGACTGGCACATTGTTTTATGCCTTCAGTTTGGGATAACTTGCTTTGGCCCCAGGAACCCAGAAAATATAGATCTGTAGTTACAGGGAAATCTGAGAGTTTGATCTTCATGCCAGTCCTGGTCCAGGAGACAAGGTCACAGGGGCGGTGTCAAGGCCAGGTACAACCATAGGACCATTGCTAGGTCTACTTGGCTCTGTGAAAGGCAGATCTTACAGAATTCAGCATCCAGAGACACTATTGATTAGGGTAAGCGTGGCTTAGTCTCCCTTGGGAGGCCATTCAGCATAGGTTCAGGGCTCTGTAAAAGAGAGAGGGTCCCAGACACTAGGCCACCCTCAATTGCATGGAGTACATCTCCGTAATGTGGGTGTGGCATGGTTTGCATACATAGTCTCTAGAAATCCGTTTCCAAAGCTGTGCTTGGCAATGGATCTGTGGGGCGAGGAACTATACGTGCAGCCGTGGAGAGCACGGGCTCTGCAGCTGGGCAGCCCTAACTCAGGTCCTTTCCCACACGGTGACCTCAGACAAGTTGCTTCACATCTCTGGTGCTCAGTATCCTGAGCTCTAAAAGAGTAATAACTACGGTCATCACCATCATCATCCTGTTGTCACAGAGGAGGATTAAGTGGATTAAACACCGTGAAGGTAGAACCAGCAGAATTTGCTGGCAGGCTGGATGGAGAGAGGAGGAGGAAAAGAGAACGAGAGGATTACGACACGAGTGAGCCAAGCTGCATCTCGGATGTGCCAGGCATTGTTACAAATGCCGTGGCATGCAGAATCTCAATCCTCACACTACTGCCCGGAGGAAAACACCCAGGTGACCCCTGTGGCAGGTGCTGTCGGTGCCCTGCCCAGGTCCCTGCAGCCCACTCAAAGGCCACCTACAGTCTCCAAACATACAAACTAATGCCTGAGGACTTCCAGCGCCAGGGCAGGCCTGTGCCCAAGGCAAGTCCCAGTGACCCTGAACCAGGGCAGGATGCGAGTTTGCAAAAGACAACTCAGACAGGTCCTGCTGATGGGCTAGTGGCCACAACACACCCCACACTCTCTCTCAGAGTCCCCAGTGCACTGACCCCCATTGCCAAACAGGGTCCAATTTGGCCTCTGATGTGACTGGGATCTGAAATGTCCCCCAGAGGCTCATGTGTTGAAGGTGTGGTCCTCATTGTAACAATATTCAGAGGTGGGGCTTTGGGGAAAGTGATTGGAACATGGGGGCTCTGATTTAATCAATGGATAAGATTCTCTGAATGCACTATTGGGAGGGTGGAAACTGTAGAAGGTGGGACCTAGTTGAAGGAAGTATGGCATTGGCATTGGGGTCATGCCAAAGAAGGATATATCTTGTCCCCAGCCCCTTACTTCCCCTCTCTCCCCCACTTCCTTCCTGGCTGTCCAGGAGGTGACAACTCTGCTCTGAGGTAGAGCTCACCTGCCTGATGCTCTACCTCAAATCCAGCCCATAGCAATAGAGCCAAGCAAATATGGACTGAAAGCTCCGAAACCTTGAACCAAAATAAATCTGTCTTCCATGAAGTTGTTTTTCTCAGGTATGTTGTCACAGCAACAAAAAGCTAGCTAGTTTAGCATCTTTTCCTATTTTAAGTCTCCCTATTCCCTCTTCCTGACATTACCTCCCAAATAAGACAATTGCCCCCAGATCCTGGTCTCTGGATTTTTTTGGAGGGAGGAATCAAATTAAAACCCCCCATTTTTCAGATGAGGATACTGAGACATTGAGGAGACTCACCGAGGTGAATGAGGTCACTGATGTCTATAAGGCCTCAAGGATTATCACCATCACACAGCTATAATTGTAGGCCAAGCTCAGGCTCCAGAGCCTGAGCTCTTAATTTCTAATGCAGGGGTCTCAAACTTAATGCATCGTGATATCACCCAGAGAGCATGTCAAAACCCAGATCACTGGGCGCCAACCCCAGAGTTTTTGATTCAGCAGGGTTTGTTAGGACCTTAGAATTTGCATCTTTACCACTTGCCATAATGATCTGCTGGTTGAAGCACTACACCTTTTGAGAACCACTGTCTAGTACTTAGTGCTCAGTAATTTCAGCACCAAAAATCGTGTTGTTAAAAAACGTGTGTTAGAATGGACCCTCTTATCAGAAAGGCAGTTCCTGTCCCTAGTGCAGGTCTCATGTTCCAGCAGAGCCGCCCTGGCGTGTCTACAATACTTTGCGGTTTATTTACATTTACCACCCATGCCTGTAGTTTCTGAGCATCCACCCACTGTGTTGGACGTTGTGCAAGATGCTGCAGGGGAACTGAGGTCCAAAGGTCTCCTTGGAGAATGTGGGTCCAGACGAGGGTGGAGCATGTGGTCCAGGCCCACCGTGTTACCAGGAAGCTGACTTTGAAAAGAGTGCAGTTTGATGCTTGGATTCGTAACTCAGAATGGAGGGGCCGATATGCAGAAACACAACCCAAGCATCAGCAGAAGTGGGCAGCTAGGCCTCCGCACAGCAGCCGCAGGGCAGAGGTGAATCATGGACCACACCACTGATTGTGGGATTCCTATTTTATCTGCATTTAATCCAGCTCGTGGGGCTACATTGGAATGAAACCCCCATCCAAAAGCCTGAGTCCACTGCAGTTTTGATTGCTGACATTGGAACTTGTTACTTTGCAGTCTTTATTGTGCTGGCAGAAGATTAATGCATGGGATGAAAAGGAACCGTATTAATGGAAGGGACAGTATAAATTTGTATTCAGGAAGGCAAATCAGCTATGCTCTGCAACTACAGGAACGAGAGGCAAAGCATGGCAGGTTAAATTACCCCTGTCTTGGGCTGTCAATTGCAAACACCTTTTGTGCATTCTTTTCTTTGACCAAATCCATGTGCATTTCACGCACAGTGTGAACACAATACAAGCTAACCTGCAGCATTAGCCCCTCCCCCACACATAAGGCTTCTGTAGGAAAGGCTCGCAAGTTTAACTAGAGAGAGCTTTCATGGGAAGCATTTTCCGGATAGAAATATAATGTAGCTATCAATGCTTGTGGGGTGTGTGTGTGTGTGTGTGTGTGTGTGTGTGTATGAGAGTGGGAGAGAGAGACTTAGTTGCAATTAAAAAAAAAAAAAAAGACTGCAGTGGTTTGAATCATAATGATTTGCAACCAAAAATCCATTAGTCCTGTCTATGGATGATGCTAAATATACCCAATGTCAGGATGTGGCATACTGGAAGGACAGCCTTAAAATAGTTCCTTTTGAAAATAGCCCCTCCGGATGGCTTTTCTCCACAGATCTATCTCCTTGACATGTATTCCCGAGGAAATAAAGCAAATGAGCAGGACACAGGGCAGATTGTGTGGAAGCAGAACAGTCCTGACTGTTCCACAGTGGAAAACCCCAGGGATCCCAAGTCAGGGGTCCCACGCCCCACTGGCAATTGCCTGCTCCCCAGTTCCTGTTCTCAGGTCACCTGGACCACACCGACCCTCAGCCTGGTGGCAGGCAGGCGGCAGTGTCACCAGCAGGTGCTCCCTTATTGCCGTCCAAAGCTGGTAATGTGCAGTGTTAGGGTGCAGAGAGGGTCAAGGAAGAATAAACGGGCTTCAGATGCTGGTCTAAGGGGTGCCCCCCAAGGGAGCTGTTTGAAGTCTCTGGATTCCCAGTTGCCGCCAGGGCAGGTTTTCCTGCTCATGAGGCCCTGAGTGTCAGGGAACTCAGTCCCCCAAGAACAACCTACAGCCAAGCAGTGGGACGAACACTCCAGCTCCCACCAGCAGGCGGCAGGCCACACAGTTGAGGGTCATATTTTATGTTTTCCCAGGTTCCCCCAGGGGCAGCCGGCTTTACTCCACAAAGTCCCTGGTGCCTTTCCTTCCTTGCCTCAGTCTACTCCTGCTTCCTGAGACCCTACCCCAAATACACCACTCAAACTTGAGTCCTACCTTGAGGAGTGGCTTCTTGGAGGAATCCAAATGAGACCCTGTGTGACTAGTCCATTTGGGCTATTCAGAGTCCTCATTTATTTTTCTAGAATGCAGATGAAAATCATAGTGAGAGAGTGCTAGGTATTTGAAATTTTTTTAAGAGAGAATCAGTTTTATTTGGTTTTTCATGTGGCTTTCATTGCTCCGATACTTCGCTGTGTGTGTGGTGCTGGAGTTCGAACCCGCATCCTCGCACATGCCAGGCAAGCGCTGCAACTGCTGAGCCACAGCTTCAGCCCCAAGGTATTTGAATTTTTGATATGCTATAATTACATATTTTGACCTATTAGGAGAAGCTGGGAACTAGATTGAAGGGGAGAAAAGAGCTTTAGCAGATGCAGGAGAATAGGACCTGCATCTAAACAGCGCTTCTATATTTTCCTTAATTCACAGGGTTGTCCTGACAATTATTCCGCATCTGGTAGTCTCTCAGAAGTCACATCAGGCCATCAGGAAATCTGTTTCATAAAAATTCCTTTGGCAAGCATTGAGGAAAATGAAGAAAACTTTGAGCACTGGGCATGGTGGTGCATGCCTGTAATCCCAGTGCTCAGGAGGCTGAGGTAGGAGGATCAAAAGTTCAAAGCCAACCTCAGCCATTTAGCGAGGCCCTAAGCAACTTAGTGAGACCCTGTCACAAAGTAAAAAATAAAAAAAAGGGCTGGGGATGTGACTCAGTGGTTGAGTGCTTCTGGGTTGAACCGCTGGAACGAAAAAAATAAAAAAGACTTCGAGACTATTGATCCAGATGGAGATTCAGGCTTGAGAAGAACAGAGGCTGCCCTGCTCTGCCTGCCTGCCATGCTGGATCGGTTCTTAAGGTAGAACTCGGGTTTCACATTCCTCCTCTAGATTCTGCCTCAGAAGCAAAGCACATATGACTAGAGGTTCTAAGGAATCCCCACTCAAAATGTGGTCTGTGATCTAGCATCAGCTTCACCTGGGAATTTGTCACAAAGGTAGATTCTTAGCCTCCTCTGTAAACCTGCTACTCAGGGTTTGCATTAAATCACCTGGTCTTCACTGGCACCTGGCCTCTTTAGAAGTGGTTGCCTCTGGGCAGGAGGATGCAAGTTTAAAGCCAGCCTCAGCAACTCAGTAAGGCTATCTCAAAATTAAAAAAAAAAAAGAAAGAAAGAAACGGAAAGGGGCTGGCGCAGTGGCTCAGCAATTATGGTGCTTGCCCGGCATGCATGAGTATTCGAGTTCAAACCCCAGCACCATGTACACAAGTAAGTGTCAGAGGAATGAAGGCCATGTGAAAAACTCAATAAAAATTGATTCTCTCTCTCTCTAACTGTCCCTCTGTCAAAAAAAAAAAAGGAAGTTGGGGATGTAACTCAGTGATAGAGCACCTCTGGTCTAATCTCCAGTGTCCCCCTCCCCCAAAAGAGGGGTTGCCTCTGGGAAGAGGATTAAGATGGGATCTGGAGAGTCAAGGACTGGGCTATTGTGGTTGGTTGGTTTGTTTGTTTTAAACAAAGAGGGACAGTGAGAGAGACAGAAAGAAAGAAATAACTTTATTGAGTTTTTCACATGGCCTTCATTGCTTGAACACGTAGTTGTGTGCGTGGTGCTGGGTTTTGAACCTGGGTCCTCGTGCATGCCAGGCAAGGGCTGAAACCACTGAGCCACTGCTCCAGCCCTGGGCTATTGTTTTTAATTGGTTGGACAAATAACTTTGATAAAAATGTAAACACCGCTATAAAGAAAGAGAATAGATGTTTTAGAATATTATTTAGAGCTATATAGTGTAAAAACAAAACTGAACATTTTAAAAGCATAATTTATGTGAAGGCAGGGTAAGGACAAAGGGATGAAATACATTAGCTGAATGCTGTATCTTTCAGGGAAAGAAGCCAAAATATACAGTCAAGAAATAGAGATATAAGCTGTGATTTAGAAAAATATAGATAACTACCAGGAAAAAAAAAAAAAAACCAAGCCAGAATCCCTTTAAAGGAACTGGCTGCAGGAAATGGAGAGGCTGGGGGTGAGGGAAGCTTTTATTTTACATTTAAAAATTTTGCTGCTATAAACATAAATTTCTTTGTTATTTATAAAATTAAGTTTTAAAAAAAAGAAAGAAGAGAGTTGGATTAAAGATAAATAAGCGTATAAGGAAAAAAGAGTTTTTTTAAGAGTACAAAAGATTTAGATATGTTTATAGGCAAAAGATAAAAGAAAAAAAAGGCATAAAAACAGAAGAAAAGAAATGGCAACTAAATTCTGACCCTTGACTTGTGCTCTGTCTTTGCCTGACCTTCCAAGGAACCTTGACCATAACCTGTATTTTCAGGTTCTCAAAATACCACTGTGTGATTTTTCTTTGTTAAAATCTAGTTCATTCGTTCTTTCTTTTTTTGTAAGAGAGAGAAGGACAGTGAGAGAGAATCAATTTTTTATTTAGTTTTCATGTGGCTTTCATTGCTCCAACACTTCGTTGTGTACATGGTGCTGGGGTTTGAACTCGTGTACTTGAGCATGCCAGGCAAGCGCCACAACCACTGAGCCACCGCTCCAGCCCCTATTATTTTCTTTTTAATAGCAAAAAATTATCTCTTCCCCTCTCACCTCCTCAAACATTGTCAATACTATCAGTTGGGTGTGATTCTTTTCTGCAGTGGTTAGCTAATGCCATATAACAAAACCTCAGTGACACAAAATAGGCACATGACATGTCTGATGTGGCCAACTTGGTGGCTCTACTCATTTTGACTGGGTTTGCCCACAAATCTGAAGGTTGCCTGACTCTTGGACAAGCTAAGTTGGCCTTGACCAGGACAAATGCAGAGACTGGACTCTCCTCTATGTGCTTCTCTGGGTGTGTTCTCAGAGGAATAGACACAAGAGCCAGTGAGACCCATTGTATCAGTGTCTTTCAAGTCTCTGCTAGTGTCACACAAAACTGAATCACACATCCTGTTAATCCAAAGCAAATCACACGGTGAAGCCCAGTCAGAAGGAGAGACCAAAACAAAGACACACAGTAGAGTGTGGAGACAGGAAGGAGCAAAGAATTGGGGTCATCATTGCAATCAATCACTGCGAGGTCAGAGGTTGGCAAATTATAGACCACAGGCAGAATATAGCCTGCTCTCTCATTTTATAAATTGAGTTTTCTTGGAACACAGCCCTGTTCATTTATGTATTGTCTATGACCCTATTCACAACACAGTGTCAGAGCTGAGCAGTCACGTGGCTGGCAAAATCTGAAATAATTACTATCTGGACTTCACAGAAAAAAATGTGTAACTTCTTGTTCTAGACCTTCTTCTAAGCATTTGTGTACACGTATGTTTATAGATATGTCTTGTCAAATGTTGATTTGTAAAACAATTTCACATAAATAAAATATGCATTCTACTATTCTCTTCCTACCTTAAAATATACCTTGGAGATCTTTCTATAATGATCTATCTCATTTTTTTTCATTTTGTAATTTTGCAGTTTTCTGTTGTACAAATAGAATGTAGCATATTTATCCATGGACATTTATGTGCCCCATTCTTTTGTTTTATTTTCTGCTACTATAAATGATACTTCACTGACTACCCTTATAAATATCTCATGATACTCATGTGAAATATATTTATGTAGAATCAATAACTACATATAAAAGGAATGGGTCAAAGTGTGTGCCTATTTTTTCCAACACTTTAATAGAAAACTTTCAAAACACCAGCAAAGATAAAACAAATTTAAGTGATAACTAGGATATTGCTACCTAGATTCTACCATTATAATTTTTGTACTTGTTTTATCACGTATCTGTCCATTCCTCTATCGATCCATCATTCCACCTAATTCAACTCCTAAATAGATCAACTTGCATATAATTAACAAGTATCAAATATTTTTAAATTTAATTTTTATGTAAAATTTATAATATAACAAACACACACAACTCTATCAAAATATAGAACATCAACCTCGGGGCTGGAGTGGTGGCTCAGCGGTTTCAGCGCTTGCCTGGGACCTGGGTTCAAACCCCAGTACCATGTACAGAACTGAGTGTTGGAGCAACTAAGGCCTTGTGAAAAACTAAAGTTGTTTCTCTCTTTCTCTGTCCCTCTCACTGTCCCTCTCTAAAAAAAAAAAAATCAACCTCACCCCAGAAAGTTCTCCCATGCCCTTCCCAGGCAATTTTTGACCCGTATCCCTAGAAGCAAATACATTCCCAATTGTTTCCCATCCTTTCACCTGCTCTAGAATTTAATAGAAATGGAATCACGCTCTTTTTTATATGGCTTTTTATTACTCCACATCCTTACCAATATTTGACATTGTGTTTTTAGTTTGAGCGCATTTGAGAAACACATGGTGGTGTCTTATTCTAGCTTTGAACTGTATTTCTCTGATGACAGTTGGCATTGAATGTTCTTGTGGGATAGTCATATATTTTCTATTGTAAAGTATCTGTTCAAATACTTTGTCCATTTCCTCTAATCACTTGTCTTTTTGTTGTTGTCAAAGTTCTTTATGTATGCTGAACGCCAGGCTTCTATGAGTTATGTTTTTCAAATATTTTCCCCCAGTCAATGGCTTGCCTATTTATTTCCTTAATAGTGTCTTTTGATGAGTATGTTTTCAATTTTAATGAAGTCTAATTTATCAATTTTTATTTTTTTTAATTTTTTTATTTTTGAGCAACCTTACAAGATTTTAACAAAACAATATAAAATGTGTATAAGATGTGTAAATATTCTGGAAATTGCAACTATCCCCAGGAGTGCCCCCCCCAATTACCCTCCCTTATCCCTCCCTTCCCCTTCCCATTATAACTCTAAAAATAGTATTAGATTGTAAAACATTACATCTTATCTGAATTTAACTCATGTTTCTAGACCAACTTTCTCATTGTCCAGGGTCTAGTCCCCACCTCCACAGATGAGTGGAGACAATCGACCCTTAGATCTCTGGGTTGCTTTCTGGGATCTAGGAAACATTTTCCTACTCTCATTCACTAAGATAAGTCTTCAGTGTTTTCTTATAAACAATTCTCTGTTTTAGATTTTATGTTTAGGTTAAGGAGACATTTCTAATTTTGGAGTAAGAAGTGAGATAAAAATTAAATTTCATGTTTTTGCATCTTTCTCCATTTGTTGAAAAGATGCCCCCACCCTCAGGCTGAGGATTGAATCCAAGGCCTTACAAAGGCTAAGAAGTGCTCTACCACTGAGTCAAGATTTTCCTTTATAGAATTGGATTCTTTTATTAGTTTTATTAAAAAAATCAAATGATCACTTAAGTTTTAATGCATTTCTGGGTTCATTTTTCTTTGCCATTCCATTTGCTGACCTTTTCCCAGCATAGCACCACTCTGTCATGATTATTATATCACTATAGTAAGTATTACTGTAAGTTCTCTGACTTTATTATCCTTTTTCAGAATTACTTTGGATATCCTGGGTTATGTTTCCATATAAAAATTTTAAATCTAGCTGTCAATTCCTTTTCTTAAAAATTCTTCTCAAATTAAGGTTGGAATATAAGGAAATCTATAATTTAATTGAGGGGATTAACATCTCAACAATATTGGATTTTCTAATGAATTAACATTATATAGTTTTTCATTTATTTAGGTCTTCTTGAATTTATCTCAGCAAGTTTTGTAGTTTTCACTATAACCTTATGTATCTTTTGTTAAAATTTATTCTAAATATTTGTAATAAACAACTAATTTCTTTGTTTCTAAAATATAATTTTCATTTGATTCAAGTACATAAAAATAGAATTCATTCTAGTATATTAATGTTGAATCCTATGAATACTAAATTTACTTTTTAGTTCAATAGGTATTTTATAGATTCCATACAATTTCATACCTAAAAAATCATGCCATTTGCAAATATAAAATTTTACTTTTTCTCTTCCAATATTTATGCATTTTCTTTTTCTTTTTCTTGTCATAAAGCAATGGCTAGCATCTTTAGTACAAATTTAGTAGAAGTGGTGAAAGCAGGCATCCTTGCCTGATTCCTAGTCTTAGGAGGAAAATACTGAAAATGTTACAATTAGGCACAATACAAGCTATTTGTTTTAAATAGATTCATTTTATCAGTGTAGGAAATACCCTGCTATTCCTAGTTTACTTAGAGTTGTTATTAGGAATGGATGTTAACTATTGTCAAATGTTTCATATTTTTGTCAGATTATCACATTGACTTTCTTCTTTATGATGAATTATATTGGAGTTTTTAAAATGTTAAATGAACCTTGCATTCTTCAGAAGAACCAATTAGTATGATACATTATTATTTTAATACAGTGTTGGGCTCAATTTGCTAACATTTTATTAAGGATGTTTATATACATTTATATGATGGATAATTTGTGTATAGTGTTTTGTGTAAAGTCTATGCTGGTTTGGGTATTACAAGGTATTATTTGGTATCATTAGGGTTATATTAGCCTTGTAAAGTTAGTTTAAAAGTATTACTGCCTCCCCTATTATATGAAAGAGCTTTATAAGATTGGTGTTATTCTTACATGTTTGATAGACTGTCATTAAAACCATCTGAGAATTTTATGTGCCAGGAAGCTTTTTATGACAAATTCAACTTCTTTAGTTATAGGCCTACTCAGACTTTCTCATTCACACCTTGAATCTATTTTGGTAACCTGCATTCATCAAAGAATTTAAAGGCATTTATCTACTGTAGCAAATATATTATAATGTAATTATTTACAATATTCTTTTGTTATCCTTGTCAAGACTGCAGGATCTGGAACAATAGCCTTTCTTTCATTCTTGACATCGGCAATGTGTTCTCTCTCTTCCTTTTTCTGTAAATCTGTCCAGCTGTTTGAACTCCTCAAATAAGAAACTTTTAGCTGTGTTAATTTATAACATCCTATTTCAGTTCTATTTCATTTTCTATTTCACCAATTTCTGCTCTTATAAATTTTAAAACATATTGCCCAACAGACCTCATAAAAAGCTACCATCATTTACTCCCAACATGTACAAGTTCTTCCTTATTCTTCTCAATCCTGATAATCTTTAAATGCCTGAAGGGGTTATGACTGATTCCTCATTGTTTTAATTTTCATTTTCCTAATTACTTAAGATTAAACATTATATGTTTATTGGTGTTTATTGGCCATTTGTCTTTCCATATCTCCCATCTCCATTTTTCTTTTTCTTTTTGTTTTGTAGTTTTAAGACATGGTCTTGCTCTGTTGCTCAGGCAGGCTTCTCTCAAACTTCTGGGCTGTGATCTCTGCATCAGTCTCCCAAGTAGCTGGGACTCCACATGTGTGCCATCAACCTGGCTTTTCACAGTTTTAATCTGTGTTCATTTTTTATTGGATTGGTAATTTTAATATATTCTCAGTATCCATTTTTTGCTACGTGCTGCAATTTATTTCAGAATATAATTCAGTTTTCTTTATTACATTGTTTTATTTTATCCTATTATAGTTCTTTAATGTACATGATTTTTCCATACTTTAAATTTTGTGTTTTGCTTTACAATACTAAATTTACTCTCACAGCTATAAATGAGAACATTATTTATCTAATAATTGCTCCTTGGCCCCACATGGAATAATTTGTTTGTGACTAAAGATAAAATCTGAGCTTATTTCTCTCCAAATGGATACCAAATTATCTTAAGCAGGTTTCCAGCTTCCTTGCTGAGTTGAACGTACTGTCTTTCTCTTATACAAAGTTCTCATTTAGGTGCATTTGCCTCTGATTTCTCTTTTCTGTTCTATTAATTTGTTTATTCCCGAGTCCATACCACACTTAATTACTAACACTTTTGCTATGGTTTGGATGTGATCTGGTCTTCCCGAAACTCATGTTGAAATTTGGCCCTCAAAGTAACAGTGTTGAGAGGTCCTGTGACCTTCAAGAAGTGTCTGGGGCCTGGGGATGTAGCTCAGCGGTAGAGTGCTTGCCTTGCCTGCAGGAAGCACTGGGTTCAGTCCCTAGAAACACACACACACACACACACACACACAAAATGTCTTGAGCCATGAGGATGCTGCGGTCCTGAAAAGCTTACTGCTGCTTTCCTGGAATTGGCTTAGATATCATGATGCGAGTGGGTTTTTGCTCTCTTGGAACTGGATCGGCTACTGTGAGCCCAACCCTTCCATACATTCCTGTTTGCCCTTCTGCTTTTATGTCGTGTTATGATGCAGTCCAAGGCTATCACCAGAAGCCCAGCAAGTGCCAACATCATATTCTTGGACTCCCCAGTCTCTAGAACCATGAGCCAAAATAAGCTCCTTTCCTCTATAAATTATCCAGTTTCAGATATTCTGTTACAGCAACAGAAAACAGACTAAGACAATTTTAAACTACTTTGGTATTTGGATGCTTCATTTTTTTTCTTTATCAGAGAGTCTTAACTATTCTTATTAATTTTCCATCCCAGATTAATTTTAGAATCACTTTGTCAGCTTCCAAGAAAATTCGGTTGGAACTCTGTCAAAGGTCATGTGGTCTCCTAATTATCCTCCTGTTGTAGTTGTCTGTGTTCCTTCTTGGGTGTTTTGTTTTGGATTTTTTTTGCCCTTGAATTTCATTGTTTTCCTGCCACTCTTTTGTAAGCTTTGGATTGCTCGCCTCATTCCGTCTCTTTACTGTCAACTTTCCCCAGTCATTTTGTCTTAGATATTTTTCTTATAAACAATATCTTTATAGTTTTGATTTTTAAAGCCAATCAGTCAACAAATTAATAAATATCAGGTGACTAAGCCATTCATGATTGCTTTGATGACTGATGTGTTTAGACTTTTTCTCCCTTATTTTATCTTTTCTTCTCACTGTATTTTGGTTGTTTGTTTCCTCATTCTTTTATTGACTTGTTTGCATTTTCTTTGTTCCACCTTTTCTGCTCTAATAGTCTAGAAGAAAAAGAAAGAAACTCCATTTTACTTGTTAGTGTTCTTAAATCTTAACAAGACACACACTTAAACTTGATTTTGTCTACTAATTTTTAGGAAACAGTCATTATCTATATCCTCACCTTAAGAAAACAGAAAACAGTTTCACTTTCTTTTTCTTTTTTCTTTTGAGGAATAAAAAGGAGTAGGATTTATTTAAAGAAGGAGAGCAGAGAAAGTTTCACTTTCTGATCCTCATTCCCTTACTTATTGACCCCACCCAGGAATCCAGCCCCAGATAATTATTAATGTTTTTTACAATCAAGCATTACTTAGACCTGTTATAAATCATACTAGGATACTTATTCACCATTGCATTTTATCTTTTTTCTCTTAGATTTTTTCCCCCTTTTCTCATGCAAGGGTTCTGCTTTCAGTACTTCTCTCAGAGCCCAGGAGACCAGTAAGCTGATCCTCTGCATCTGGAAATGTCAACCTTTCAATCATTCCTTGAGAGTTCAGAAGTCTGTTTCGAATCCCCACACCACACCACCTCACCCCAGCCAACTCAAATGCACTGAGTTTAATTGATGGTATTTTTCATGGTGTGTTTCCTGAAAAGAGCACCTATTCGTGAGTAAGTGTTGATCCCTTCAAAGACTCTAGGTCTATTGTCATCCTTCACTTAGGAAAACACTTCTCATTTTAGTAGGAAGTAGATTATGAGCATCTGCAAGGAATGCTGACATCCTCTCACCCTTTCTACCTCTTATTTCTACCTGCACATCCCCAGGACTAAAAACGAAGAGAGGGAGCCATTGTGCGGTCTAAATGGGATTCCATTTACACAGTCACAAAACTCTACGGTGCTTAAGC
This sequence comes from Aplodontia rufa, assembly GCA_004027875.1. Taxonomy (NCBI): domain Eukaryota; kingdom Metazoa; phylum Chordata; class Mammalia; order Rodentia; family Aplodontiidae; genus Aplodontia; species Aplodontia rufa. Next base: position 39,037 of record PVKS010006944.1, on the reverse strand, counting down.
CTGAGTTTTTACATCAAGCAAATTAGGGGTAATTTTTTCACTTTATAAAAATTATTCTTTGTTGTACAAAAGAATTCAATGCAGGTTTCCTTTTAATATCCAAGTTCTCTAGTGCATTTAAAATATGATTCCATTTCCAATAATTCTGTTGACTAAAAAAATTTTTAAGAGGAACACATAGATTATGTAAAACTTGTACCACAGTTTTTCCAGAAAGTTCCTCTTTTAACAGGTTTTTATGTGTTTGAAGTCCAAGATTGTGATTCTATACGTTCACACAAGATATTTGGAGGATTTGTTTGTGGTTGCTATACATGGAATCTGTCGCTGAGTGATTCAGATGGAAGAAAGGAAAATCAGAAGCTACCCTGAGACCTTATAATCACAGTCATTGTCTATTTTTATATCTTTTTTTTTAAGAGAGAGAGAAAGAGAGAATCGATTTTATTTAGTTTTTCATGTGGCTTTCGTTGCTCTGACACTTAGTGGTGCTGGGGTTTGAACCTGCGTCCTCGCGCATGCCAGCCAAGCTCGATAACCACCGAGCAACCGCCCCAGTCCCTATTTTTATATCATTTTAACAGATATTGTCTTTAAAGTTTTGTAAAACTGTATAGTGATTCTGGAGCCATCTTACCTCCTGAAGGTGTTCAAGTCAGTGAACTCTGCTCGTTCCACCCAGCAACCCAAGGAATCTAGATGTCAAAGATCTGTGAACCAGCCAAGGTGATGGATTCACTGGAGAACGTTTGCACAGGATCCGGCACTTAGGTGGCTCTGTATCTGTATTCCTCAAAGGAAATGCGAGTCTTTTTTTCCAGCCAGTTTTGAAAACTTCTCACTTTGTGGTGCTGTCTCCCAGCTCATTGGGGACTGCTGCTAACACAATCCCTTTAGGAGAGACTAAGTACACAGCAGGTTGGAGGGTTGGCCTCCTGTTTGTGTTATTCGCACATAAAAATGCAACCCACACAACTTAACTTCTCAGTGTGCTTAGTCAATCGCAAGGCTGTCCTGGGAGTGGTGTTGGGGGGGCATTTTTTTTTTTTTTAAGAGAAAAAGGGACAGTTGCGTATGTGGTGCTGGGGTTTGAACTGGCGTCCTCATGCATGCCAGGCAAGCGCCGTAGCCACTGAGCCAGCGCTCCAGCTATTTTAACAATACTAACTATTCCTATCCACGAACGTGGAATATCTTTCCATTTATTTGTGTAGTCATCAATAATTTACAGTTTTCATTGTACAGCTCTTTCATCCCCTGGTTCAAATTTAATCCAAGCTTTTTTTTCTTTTGTAGCTATTGTAAATAGGATCACTATCTTGATTTTCTTTACAAATAATTCATTGTTAGAAACACCACTGATTTAACTTTGTTGGCTTTTAAACCTGATACTTTGTTTGATTTATTTATTATCCCTAACTATTTTTTTGGTGGGGTGTTTAGGGTTTTCCGTATATAAGATCATGTCATTGAATTATCATCAAATTACAGACGCTTTACTTTTTCCTTTCTGATTTGGGTGCCTTTTCTTTCTTTCTCTTGCCTAACTTCACTGGCAGGCGAAAGTTACTATGTTAAATCAAAGTGGTTGGATATCCTCATCTTGTTCAACTTAGAGGGAAAACGTTCAGCTTTTACCATTGAGTATGATGTTAGGTTTGGCCTTTACTGTATTGAAGCACATTCCTTCTATAACTAATTTGTTGAGAGCTTTTGTCATAAAAGGATGTTGAATTTTATTAAATGCTTTTTCTGTGTAAAATGAGATGATCGTATGGTTTTTGTCCTTCATTCTATTAACAAGGTTTATCACATTTATTGATTTGTTCATCCCAAGGATAAATCCCACTTGATGGTGGTGAATAATTCTTTACATGTGCTGTTGAATTTTGTTCACTAGTATTTTGCTGAGGATAAGGATATTTACTCACAATTTTCTTTTCTTGTAATGCCTTCATCTGGCTTTGTTATCAGGATGATATCAGCCTTATAAAATAAATGCATAAGTATTCCCTCCCCTTTGATTTTTTTAAAAGCATTTGTGAAGAAATCATATTAATTTCCTTTAAGTATTCAACAGAACTCACCTGGGAAGCCATCAAGTCCTAGGATTTTCTTTGATGGTGATATTTTACTATTGATTCGATTTCCTTACTTGTTCATCTTTTCTGATTTTCTATTATTCATTATTCACTTTGGTAGGTTTTACCTGTCTAGGAATTTATGCATTTTTCTAGGTTATACAATTTTTTGGTATATGATTATTCCTAGTTATCTCTTATTATCATTTGGTATCAGTTGCAATGTCTCTTCATTAATTTCTGATTTTGTCTTCTCTTTTTTTCCTCAGTCTAAGAATTCTTTCCTTATCTTAAATAAAGCCCTTAGTTACATTATTTTTTTCTGTTGTATTCCTCGCCTGTCCCATCATTTATTTCTACTCCAATCTTTGCTGTTTTTCTTCTGATATTTTAGTCAGTGTGTTCTTGGCTTAGTTCCTTGAATTGTAATATTACATTTTTCTATTTGAGATTTTTCCCCTTTTCTGATGTAAATGTTTATAGGCATAAACTTCCCTTTTAGAAGCAATTTTATGCAGCCCATAAATTTTGGTATATTGTGTTTCCATGTTCATTTGTCTAAAGATATTTCTTGATATAACTTTTGATTTCTTCTTAGACCCATTGGTTATTCAGGGGCTCGATATTCAATTTCCACACATTGATAAATATTCACGATTTCTTCACTTGTTGATTTCTAGCTTATACCACTGTGATCAGAAATAATACTTAACATAATTTCAACTCTCTTGATTTTATTCAGACTTGTTTTGTGGGCTAGTATATAATTTCTCCTGGAGAATGTTCCACGTGTCCTTAAGAAGAATGTATATTCTGCATTTTTTTGATGGACTGTTCTATATATGTCTGTTATGTCCATTTGTTTTGAAGTTTAGTTCAAGTGTATAGTTTTCTTAATATTTCTCCACCTAAATGGTCTGTTCATTGTTTAAAGTGAGGTATTAAAGTTCCCCACTATTATTGTATTGTAATATATCTCTTCCTTCAGATCCTTTAATATTTGATTTACATATATTTAGGTACTCTGATGCTGGGTGTATATATAGTTACAATAATTATATCCTTTTGATGATTTGATTCCTTTGTATAATATCTTTCTTTGTCTCTTTTTACAGTTTTTGACTTAAAGTCTTTTTGTGTATTACATATAGCTACCTCCTACTCTCTTTTGGTTTCCATTTACCTGGAATATCTTTTTCCACCCTGTTGCTTTCAGTGTATCTGAAACACAAGATGTATTCTTAAACACAAGTATTTCAGTGTATTCTTAAACACAAGATGATCTCTTGTAGACAGTACACAGTTGAGTCTTATATGCTGAACCATTCAGCCATGCTAGGTCTTTTTATTGGAGAATTTAATCTATTTACATTCAAAGTAATTATTAATAATTAAGGACCTACTACTGCCATTTTATAAATTGTTTTCTGATTGTTGTAAGATACTTTCTTTCTTCCTTTCTTGCTGTCTTCCTTTGTGGCTTGATGATCTTCTATAGTTGTATGCTTTGAATTCTTTCTATCTATGTTTTATTCATTCACCATAAATTTTTACTTTATGGTTTCCATGAGGCTTACAAAAACTCTTATAACAGACTATTTCTTTTTTTTTTTTAAGAGAGAAGGAGAGAGAGAGAGAGAGAGAGAATTAATTTTTGTTGAGTTTTTCACATGGTTTTCATTGCTCTGACATTTAGTTGTATACATGGGTGCTGGGGATTGAGCCCGTGTACTTGTGCATGCCGGGCAAGCACTGTAACCGCTGAGCCACCGCTCCAGCCCCCTTATAACAGATGATTTCAAGTGATGACAATTTAACACTGATTGTACATAACTCATTCACCCACATACATTTTGTTTTTGATGTCAAATTTATATCATTTTGCAAATGCTATCCTTTAATCTTATTTTTTTAAGAAAGAGGTATAGTGAGAGAGAGAGAGAGAGAGAAAGAGAGAGAGAGAAACACTTTTAGTTTTTCATGTGGCCTTTGTTGCTACAGCACTCAGTTGTGTACGTGGTGCTGGGGTTCGAACTCCGGTCCTCGCACATGCTAGGCAAGCGCCGTAACTGCTGAGCCACCGCTCCAGCCCCGTTTAATCTTATTTTAGCTATGGTTGTTTTCAATAGTTTTATCTTTAAACCACATACTATAGATAAAATTGCTTTGTAACCCACAATTTTAGTACCAGAGTATTCTGAATATGACCCTGTATCACCTGCACCATTGAGTTTCTGCTTTCATGTGTTTTATATTAAGTTTTTCCTATTAGCTTAAAAAATTCCCTATAACAATTTGTCTTTAAATCAGGTCCACTGGTAATGAAATCCCAAGATTTTTGTTTCTTTTGCAAAAATCTTATTTCTCCCTCATTTCTGAAAGACAGCTTTGGTAGTTACAGTATTTTTCATTGACAGTTTTTTCCTTCAGCTTTTCTGCTAAGATATCTGCTGATAACTCTACTAACACTTCCTTATGTGCAATGTTTCTTATCACTTGCTGTTCTCATAATTTTTGTCTTTGATTTTTGATAGTTTAATATTATAAGTTTTAGTGAACTCTTTTTGGGTTGAATTTGATTAGGGACCGCTGTGATTCCTACACCTGGATATTTCCATCTTTCCCATATTTGGGAAGTTTTCAACCACTATTTCTTCACACACACACACACTATTGATACATTATAGTTTTACATAAAGAAGGGGTTTATGTTGTTATACCTTCATACATGCACACATAACAATGTCCAACCATTATTTCTTTAAATATGCTTTCTAGATCTTTTTCACTCTCATCTCTTTTTAACTCATAGTAAACAAATGTTTGTTCTTTTAAGAGTGTCTCATAATTCCTATGGACTTTCTTCATTTGTTTTCATTATTTTTCACTCACCCCCTGATTTTATAATTTCAAATGTTCCGTCATCAGGCTTATTGATTATTTTGCCTGATTGGTCAAGTCTTCTGTTGCAGCTCTGTATTTAAACTTCAGTTTGGTCATTGTATTCTTCATCTCTAGGATTTCTATTTGATTGTTAAATATTCTATTGGTTGGTCAACCTCACATTTTGTTTAGGTATTGTTTTTATATTTCATTACTTTTTATCTTTATAGTTTTATACTTTACTGAACTTCTTTAATAAGATGGCTATGAGTTCTTTTTCACTCATTTCACAGATCTCCATTTCTTTAGGTTCTATTTTGGGGATTTTTATTAGTTTTTAATTTTTTTGCTTATTTGTTCATTTGGTGGTATCATGATTCCCTGATACATTGTCGTCTTTATGTCCTTGTATCGGTTTCTGTGCATTCAAGAAGACAGCAATCTCTCCTGGCCTTCATAGGTATTATTCAGCAGGTTAGACGTTCACTGTTCAGTCTAGCCTGTGATTCTGGATTGACCAGCTAATAATGACCCTGAGAAGGCAGAGTTTGCTGACAGTTTCTCCAAAGCAGCTATGCTGCTTTCTTTTCATTGAGATTGGGTGGGGCTGCTTCCTGGACTCCACTCTCTAGCAAAGGCATTAACTGGCTGTACTGTGCAATCAGGCAGAGCTCCTAACTGGGCCCTGTTATCCCCTCTAACTGGGTATGGTCACAGTGCATTCCCTGACTAGGCAGTACCACTGGTGGTTCTGATCAAGGCTGCAGACTAGGCTCTCAGGTTAAGGGGAATTGCGCTCCAGATGGAGGGGTACAGAGGCTGTGCTCTACAGAAATGTGTAGACTTGTGAAGAGCCTTGACATAAGCCCTGAGGCTGTACTACTGAGTCAGACAGGTCTAGGACCTTCGCTCTGTAAAAATTCAGTGTCATGGGCATCTCTCTGCCTGGGCTAGGCCTTGGGATATCTGACTATTTTTGAATTGGGTTGTTTGTATTTTTGTTGTTGAATTGTAGAAGCTGTTTTCATAATCTGGCTATATCTCTTATTACATATGTGATTTGCAAATATATTCTCCCATTCTGTGAGGTGTTTTTTCAATCTCTTAGCAGTGTCTATTAAAGTTTTAAATATTGATGAAGTACAGTTTATCTATTCTTTTCTTTTGTTATCTGTGCTTTTCATGTTATAACCAAGAAATTATTGCTAAATAATCATAAGCTTTTTATTGAGCAAAATGAATTTTAGAATCTCATCAATTTCAGTGAGAGAGAGAGAGAACTTTTTAAAAATTCATGAATGTTCAAAACATACAGTGTAGATTAGTTGAAATTAAAGGGATGAAAAAGACCTGCCTTTTAATTTCTTTTTTTTTTTTTCCGTGCTGGGGACCAAATCCAGCGCTTTGTGCATGCTAGGTAAAAGTTCTACTACTGAGTTATATTGTCACTCCCATTCAAATATTAATTTTTTTCAAAGCAGGAATAGCAATATTGTCACCAGATAAAGCAGTCTTCAGAGCAAATAAAATTACTAGACACAGAACATTGCATAATAATATGAAGAATCAATCTACCAGTATGACATAATAACATGAAAGTTATATGCACCAAACCACAGAGCCTCTAAATGCTTGAAGGAAAAAAACTGATAGAGCTAAAAGGAGAAATGGACAAGACCACAACTGGTGGCTTCAAAACTCCTCTCTCAGCAATCAGTAGAACTACTAGACAGAGAAAAGGTAAGGATATAGAAGAACTCAACAAAATTATCAACCAACAGGATGTAATTGACATATATGAAATTCTCTATCCAACAGCAGAAAATAAATTTTTGTCAAGCTCCCCTGGAGGCTTCACATATATAGATCCTATTGTGTCTGATAAAACTAACCTCAAGAAACTCATAATAGAATCAAACTAGAAATCAACATCATCAGAAATAGGAAAACATCTACACACTTGAAATTTAAACAACACATTTATTAATAAATTACGGCTCAAAGTGGAAGTCTTGGAAGAAAATTTAAATATAATAGAACTGAATGGGTCAAAACTTTTGAGGTACAGTTAAAGAGGTGCTAAGATCACATTTTACAGCATTAAATGCTTACTTACATCAGAAAGAAAATTTTCAAGCAAGTAATGTAAATTCCTATCTCAAGAAACTAGAAAAGTACCACAAAATAAATCCAAAGCAACATAAGGAAGGAAAAATAAATATGACAGAATAATGATGTCAAAAATAAGAACACAGTACAGCAAAGTAGGTGAAACAAAAAGCTCATTCTTCAATGAAATCAATAAAATTGATAAATCCCTGGAAAGACTAAAAAAAAATTAAGAGAAAAGACACAAATCATCAATATCAGGAATGAAACTTGGGATGTTACTATAGATCCTGCATTCACGAAAAGTGAAACAAGGGAATACTACAAAGAACTCCACACTCAACTTATTGGAAATAGAAAACTTAGAAAAGTAAACCAACTTCCTGAAAATTATAAATAACCAAAACTCTACTATCATGAAATAGATCACTTGAATAGTCCTATAATCATTAAAGTTATTAAATTGTAATGTAAAAAGTTATTTTAAACAATTCCAGGACCAAATGATTTCACTAGAGAATTTTACCAAACATTTAAAGAAGAATTTTGTACAACATATTCCATAAAATACAAGAGGATGGAACATTTCCCAATTCACTTGATAAGACTCCAGTGCCAAAACCAAAAAGTAAAAAAGAAAAAAATTAAAGCTCATGTCAATATCATTCGTGAACTTAGATGCAAATATCCTTTGCTAAATTGAACCCAAATATATATAAGAAGATAAGTATGTTATGACCAAGTGGAATTCATTCCAGGTGAGAAATTTGGTTCAATATTTGAAAATCAACCAATAATATCAATTCAGCATATTACAAGATCATATCAATTGATGCAAAAAAAGCAGCTATTTATTGTAAACTTTAAGTGAGATAGGAATAGAAGAAAATTACCTCAACTTGATAAAAAGCATCTTCAAAAATCCCACAGCTAAAACTCTTTAACAGACTGAAGGCTTTTCTCCCTTAAAGTCAGAAATAAGGCAAGGATATGTGTCTCACCAGTCCTATGCAGTACAGTACTGGATGTTCTAGCCATTGAAATAAGACAAGAAAAAATAGAAAGCATACAGATTTGGAAAGGAAAAAAATAAAACAGACCATATTTTCAGTTAACATGATTGAAAACAGACTATACTTTCTGTTACTCTGATTGTCTACACGGAAAACTCATAGAAATAACAAGTAAATCCTGCATGGTCATAGGATATAAGATCAACATATGTAAATGTTAATTGCATTTCTATGCATTAACAATGACGATGTGGAAATCAAAATTTAAATGCAAAAACATTTATAACTGCTTCAAAAAAGTGAAATCTTTAGGTATAAATTTAACAAAACATTAACATGATCTGTTCTAACATGCTGATGAAAGAAATCAGTGACGGCCTAAATAAATAAAGATATACTATATTCATAAAGACTCAACATAGAAAGATGTCCACCCACTTCCCCCCAAAATTGATCTAGAAAATGTAATTTCTAGCAAAATTCCATCAGTTTTTTTTGGCAGATATAGAAAGACCTGCTCTAAAATTTATGTGGAATGGCACAAGATCTAGAATAGCCTTTTAAAAAATCTTTTAAAAAGAATAAATGGAAGGAATAATTTTATCTGATATTAGAGCTTACAATATAACTACAGTAATGAAAACAGTGTGGTGTTGATGAAGGGATGGAAACACCCATTGATGGAACAGAATAGAGAATACAGAAATAGACCCACAAAGGTATGCCAATTGATTTTTTTTTTTAAAGAGAGGGACAGTGAGAGAGACAGAGAAAGAGAGAAACAGCTTTATTTAGTTTTTCACATGGCCTTAGTTGCTCCAACACTGAGCTGTGTACGTGGTGCTGGGGTTTGAACCCGGGTCCTCGTGCCCGCCAGGCAAGCGCCGAAACCACTGAGCCACCGCTCCAGCCCTGCCAATTGATTTTTTTAATAAAGTAAATAAACCTGCATAAGCAACTAAATGGAGAAAAACCAATAGCCCTTTCAACAAATGATGCCAGGATATCCATAGGCAAAAAAAAAATACACCTCAACCTGTACACATATTATAGAAAATTAACTCAGAATGGATCACGGACTTAAATGTAAAATATAAAACTTATAAAATTGGAGGGGCTGGAGCAGTGGCTTTGCGGTTACGGCACTTGCCTGGCATGTGCGAGTACGCAAGTTCAAACCCCAGCACCATGTACACAACAAAGTGTCCAAGGAATGAAAGTCACATGAAAAACTAAATAAAACTTATAAAATTGGAGAATATCTTCAGGATTAGAGATAGCCAAAAGTTCTTAGAGTTGATACCAAAAAAACAAATCTATAAAATGAAAGACTAATAAGTTGAACTCCATCAAAATTGGAAACTTTTGCTCTGCAAAAGCCTATGTGAAGGGGTTGGAATTGTGGCTCAGCGGTTCCGGCGCTTGCCTGCTATGTGCAAGGATGCTGGTTCGAACCCCAGTACCATGTACACAATGAAGTATCAGAGCAACGAGGACCACATGAAAAACTAAATAAAATTTGATTCTGTCTTTCTCTCTTCCTCTCACTATCCCCCCTTCTCCAAACAAAAAGCCTATGTGAAGAGGATAAGAAGACAAGCTAGAGTCTGGGACAAAATATTTGCAAATCATGAATCTCACAAAGGACTTGTTCTAGAATATATGAATAAGTCTTCAAAACATACTACCAAAAAAATTAAAAACAAAGAAAAAAAACAACAAAAAGCCCCAACTCTAACTAAAATTATGGGCAAAAAAACGTGAATGGACATTTCAGAAAAAGAAAATGGTTTACAGAATGCAAATTGGCACATTAAAAAAGATGTTCAACATCATTAGCCACCAGAGAAATGCAAATTTCCTTGAGTTATGAATAAGTCTATCAGAACCGCTAAAATGAAAAATAGTGACACCATCAAATGCTTCCAAGGATGTGGAGAAACTGTGTCACAACTGCATTGCTCACACATTGCTGTTGAGAATGTAAAAATAGTCCAGGCATTCTGGAAGAGCGAGGCAGTTTCTTTTAAAACTAAAGTTGTGCTTTGCATATGACCCAGCGTTGCCCTCTGGGTCATTTATCCCAGAGAAATCTAAGTTCCCATAAAAACTTGTACACTAGTGCTGGGAGAAGCTTTATTTGCAACAGCCAAAATCTAGAAACAATTCTTTCTTGGAAGAGTCTTCACAATGGAATGGTTAAACTATCCTTGTGGTACCTCCATACCATGAATACTTTTCAATAATAAAAAGGAAACGAACTATTGATTACACATGATAACTTGGGTGGATTTCAAGGTAATTATGCTGAGACAAAAAAAAATCCAAAAAGACTATATTACTATATAATTCCATTTATTCAACATTCTTGACATGACAAAATTAGAAGAAGAAAAAGGGAAAAGAAGAAAGGTTAGTGGTTGCCACGGGTTGCCCCCTCCACTAGGTAGGTGTAGTTATATAAAGCATCTGGAGAATCCTGTGGTGAGCTGGGTTGTTCTCTTGAGTGTGATGGTGCAGACATGAAATTTCACGCATGAAAAAAATTATATAGAACTAATTATATAAACACAGAGAGAGAGGCAGGGGTACAATAAAAGTGGGGAAGTCTAAGTAAGATGGGTAGATTGTATTAATGCTAATATCCTGATTGTGATGTTGTACCACAGTTTTGAGAATCATTACCATTGAAGGAAACTGGGTATAAGGTGCTTAGGATCTTCCTGTATTCTTTCTTTCACAGCTGTATGTGAATCTACAATTATCTTAAATACTTTGATATTTTAAAATGCACGAATGCAGTAAAAATACAGTAGTCATGTTAAGCATGCAAAAGCAAGAGGCAGAAGGTTGTTTCTTGAATTTTAGGAAACCACCCAGCTCACAAGTGCCACCCCCCTCAACTTGCTGAAGGCGACGTGATGTGCGCTGCGTAGTGCTGGAATTAAGGAGTTGGAAGAGGATACTGGCCCTGGCGCTCAGGTGTGTGTATAGGTGGGCGTTGGTGTGAGAGAGAAAACAGAAGAAAGAGGGAGCAAGAGCTATGCATCCCCTACTGTCAGGACGGGTGGCCGGCTGAAGAAGGTGCTGTGCAGAAAGCCGGAGAAGGATCTGAGAAGGGTGCTGGCGCCTGGGGAACACCCTCCTGCTACACTCTTCAGGAGACCAAGGGCGGCGGGTGAATAGCCCTGGGACCGTGACTGAACCCCTCCATTCCCAAGGAAAGGTGAGTGTGGGTCGGATCCGGAGGTGAGGCCTCCAGGCAGCAGCCCGCAAGCGTGCTGAGCAGTCAAGCTGGCAGAGGCGGCGCCGGGTCTTGGATGCTGCCCGGAGACGCCAAGGAGGCTGCAAATTCAGGCAGCTAGGCGTAGTGGCCAGGGAGGGTGGAGCCGCCTGGAAATCCCGGCGGCGCCAGCCGGGTAGCATCTGCAGGCCTGGGGCGCGCACACGAGGAGCACGTGGGTGTAGAGGAGCGGGTGCTACCGGGCCTCCTTTCTTCAGCGCAGCGGCGGCCGGTGCAGGCGCTGGAACAGCGGGTGCAGTGACTGCCCTGCGCTGGCGGCACTCGCAGCTACAGCCCAGCACCCAGCAAGCAGGGCCAGGGATCGGGACCGCGCGGCGGCCCGGCGCCTGGAGGCGCTCTCCATGCGCGTTTCTTCCCCGATGCCCGGGTCTCCTTCGTGCTAGGGTGTGGGAAACCGGGAAATGGATGGCTTTGTCCGGGGATGGCTGTGGGTGCGGGCTGGGAACGTGGGGCTTTCCCCCAGCTGGCCAAAACCCTGGCCTGGGAGAGTGGAGTGGACGTTGACCAAGGGGAGCTCCATGGGGCCTGGAGGTTACTACACTAGCAGTTGAGACCCAGAGACTGGCGCCGGGGACCTTCCGGAGCGGGTGGGTTCCAAAGAGTGAACCCAGAGCTGGGGCATCATCAGGGTCTCGGATCGCCGTCGTGTGTGCTCCCCAACGCCTGCACACCGACATTTGCTTCCACCGACCCTGGAGGGGGTTGGAGTCGGGAGCGCGAGGGAGCGCAAAGGAGTAGGGGGTGGGGAAGAGGTGAGCAGCTGAGGTGTGGCCGGGCGGGGGGACGGGGGCGAGGGGAAAGTACTGGAATGCTGTGGCCCCACTGTAGCAGCCGCCCCGCAGTGCTCGCGGTGCAAGGCGGCGCCGGCGGGGGCCGTGAGGTGCCCACCAGCCGCACTGCGGTCCCTGCTGGTCTTAGCCCGGACTAGAAAGGAAAGGGAAAGGCAAGGGTCCTGGCAAACGATTGAGGGCCCAGAACCTTGTTGGTTCTAGCCGGCGCGGAGGGATTTGACCGTGGGGACCTGAAGGTTGGAGGGCAGCTACCAGGTGTCACAATGCAAGGAAATGATCTCTGGCGCAGGGGCGTTTCCACTTGTCTAGAATGTCCGAGAGCGCGACCCGAGAGGGGGTAAACTGGGCATGTCCGGAGTTGTCCTAAACCTACTATTCACCCTCCCCCCACAGTTCCAAGGTCCTAGCAATCTTTCTTGCGCTCAATACTACCAGCTTCATTTTAGGTTAAAAACCAGGACAAATTCCGCACTTTTGTAACCCTCCCCGCTCCCCTAGTCACCATGAGACAGCTTTTCACAACCCGAAGGCGTGGTCACTCCAAACCCACAGCAAGTTGCTCGAGTCCTCAGTTTCTGCTCCTCAGACCCCAGACGATGCCACCGGAGGACGCTAAAGGCAAAGACTCTGCGGCGGCTCATGAGGCTGGCTCGGCGGCAGCGGAGGAACCGAGCGCCAAGGGGCCTCGAGACCCCCTCCATGGCGCTCGGTCGGCCCTGAGCGGACACTAGGTCAGTGTCACTCGCTCCCTTCGAGAGCGTGACCCTGTAGATAGATGAAATCGGAATCGGGAGAACCCGTCTGCCCTCGTCCTGTCTTGCTGTCCCTTGACACCTCTGCCCTTCACTGCGTCCGCCGCTGTGCGTCCATCCGGACGCCCCGCGCCTCTGCCAGTACGCAGCACTCCCAAAGCAGCCAGAGGAGGGCCTTTCCGAGTAACCTGCTACACGTCAGCAGCCACACTGAGGCTGTCCCCTTCCCACTGCCTTCCCAAGGGCAGAGCCCCTAAATGCCTGAGATCCGGTGCCACGCACCTCTTCCTGCGCGGGAGTGAGTGTGTGTGAGTGTGTGAGTGTGTGAGGGGAGGGGATGGCGCGTTCAACCCTGCAGAGTAATTCCCAGACGTGCAACACAAAACATTTCAAGCAAAAATACTTAAGAGTTCAAGTTAAAAACAAAAAACAAAAAAACACCTCCTTGAGGCACTGAGACCGTGCTAGCCGCCTGTCTCCACTTCTGGGGCGTTGCATACCAGAGAATGGATTGGAACTCTGCAACCCCCGTCAGATTTGCTCAGAAATTACCTCTTTGGGTGGTACTGCAGCAAGTGGCCTGGCTGCCTCCGGGAGAGACAGTATTCTCCCCCTTTCTCGGTCCCCAGTTCTTGCGGAAGTAACTGACAGGGAGGGCAAGGGAGGAAGTGTATTTTTAATTGTGAAAATTCTCTGCATCCTGTGCTCTGGGATTCTCCTGTCATAAACAAATTTCTATTTTAACGTGTTGGTTACATCAAAATTAACACCTGGAAATGCAAAACTTTCCAACGTTCTTAATTAAAATGATTTCTTTAAAATATCGAGCACCCCCCACCACGGACTTAACAATTCCTCAACCTTCGTAGTTTGAAGAAATGGGGCTGGGTGTGGTGGGGGAGACGCAAGAGTAGCCAGGAATCACCTGGAAAATAAGATTTTCCTTATTAATTTACTAGGGCTGTTTCTTTTTATATTAGATCTTACCCTACTTCTGGCCCAAACTTAACAATGGATATTGTGAGAGTCTTCAAAGGTTCTCTATCTAGCATTTGTGCCTGAAGCTTTACAGGTAGACCCTCTTTCCAAGTAAACCTGTTTGGCACTTGTGCGATGCCCAGCGAAGCCCTGGTACGAATGGGTCAAAGTTTCCCCTCTTCAACAATGTCTGACAGTCACATTGAGATTGGAAAGGTCTTCTGGAGCCATGGATGTGTTCACTGGGTGAAGTGGGGAGTGAAGACAGAACACCCAAAGACCAAGGACCTGTGTCTTTCTCCTTGTTACCCTGGGCTCGGCAAAGTGCCGCGTGGGCCTGGGCTGGAAACCGCGTCCCCGCCCAAATTGAGAACAAAACTCTTGGACACAAGTTTGACAGAAACCAGCGTAGAGACACTTTCCCCTCCAATTCAGTTCTAATAAATAATCATATAAGTATACCCACATCATTCAGGTGGAGAGCAGACTTCCGATTCACAGTCCCCACGTGTTGCTGAGGTTGGCGCAGACGCGTCCGCGAATAGAGCCGCGGACGTGACACCGCATTTTCTCCAAAATTCTTGCCATCTAGGATGGTGCAGCCCAGAGAGGGGGTCACGAGGAGGTGGAACGCGAGGCTGCGGAATCCACTCGCTCTGCGGGAGAACTAGCGCTGAGAACAGTGTCGCGCGGCCCCATTCACCCACAGAAGAAAAGCAATGCTAGTTATGCATGATTAACAGCCGGGCTTCCCACGACCATGTGGCGCATCCCTGCCGCACCACCAGCTTGTGTGTTTTAATTTGACCTTTACTAGCTACGTACTCCCATAGGCTGCGATCCGAATTCACACCTGGTGACCGCCCTCTCTCCCCTTCCACCCGGCCTGCTTCCTGGAGAGGACAGCTGCTAATACATTGCCGCTTCCTTCCGAGGGAGCAGGCCCGAGTCCCTCGGCGGCAAGACCTGGGAGCCATCAGGCATTCCCGGGCGTGGGTAGGGGTGAGGGGGTCTCCCGAATCTTGGTACAGGGCGGTGTCTGCCATGCACCGCCCTGAGTTTCTCTTAGGTACAATATGCCGGTGTGCCGAGGAGGAGGGGGTCAGAGAAAGAAAGAAAAGAGAACACTCTTAAGTGGCACAGACATCCATGGAGTGGCAGTGGTCTACACTGAGTGTCCGTGCCTGGAAGTGTGGGGGCGGATACCGCAGCCGAGGGGAGGGTGCTGCAGCCAAAGGCAGGGCGGGAGGACGGTGAAGGCGGCCTGGCTTCACTGTGGGAGCCCTTCCTCCCCAAGTTCGGCCACCGGGATCACCCGGCACTGCGGCTAAAGGAGCTGGTAAGCTCTCCTGCACCCGCGTGCTCCCCCGCCCTCACTGTGTCCCCCGGCTTTTCCAAGAGGAAGATGGGGTGCCCATCGCGGGTGGGGCGCGCAGGGCTGCCCAGCCGGGGGGTCACGTGTCCCCCTCCCCCGCCACTGCGGCGGGAGTTCCAATCAGAGCGCGCCAGGGGGCTCCTCCCGGGCAGGAACCACCCGGCTCGCGGCGGAGGGTGGGCCGCCGTCACCTGACTGCCCGCCCCCGCCCCCCGCGAGTAAGGGGCGGTGGTAGCGTCTGCTCGGTTACAAATGGCCCCTCCCGCCCCGCTCGCCCGCTCGCTCGCTCGGGCTCGGCGCGGACCCGCCCCGGCGCGCTCCTCCTGCCGGCTCCCGGCATCCCACCGCCCTGCTCGGCGCCGGCCGGCGATCCTCGCCACCGCGGAGCACCCAGAGTGGAGGCTTGTCCGCTGAGATCGCTGCCGAAGTCTGGACCACCAAGCCCTGTGACTCGCTTACCCGCAGGTGAGTGCACAGCACGGACGTGGGATGCTGCGGGGACAGTGCGGGGACATCGGGGTCCTCGAATGCGGACGCGGATTCGTGAGATACCTACGCTTGCAGAACGACTCCGGGGTCTTTCGCCCCCTGGGTTCAGGGCTTGGGCAAGAGATTTGATTGGGGGGGGGGGGCTTAGGGAAATTCTTGTCTTGAGATACTTGACAAAGGTTGGAAAGACATCAGGTGGGAACGTGAGACTGCAGCCGACCGGGGCTGGACAGGTGCATTCGCGTGTGCGTGGCTACTAGGGAAGTAGCAACTCAAGAAGGGGCGAAGCCTCTGCGGCGGGGCATTACGCCCCCAAATGCCACTTACGTGCCGGAGAGGGAAACTGAGCGGCTCAGAGGTGGTCAGTGGACGTTGCGACAGCAATCCAGTGGCCCTTAGTATTTCTGATATGCTTCAGTAGTAACAGAAGTGAAGGTGGTTCAGTAAAAGAGTGTGTGAGGTTTTAAGGCACCCGGAAAATATTCTTTTGTCTTTTAACTTTTTGGTAGAAATTAGTATTAAAAGTGCTGAATCATGCAAAAAGATGTGAAAAATAATTTACTTCGCGTTTTGATAAAGTTTTTGGAAGCTAATAATACCTATTTTTGAAGAATTTTTAAAATTTAAGGCATAGATATGTAAATCGTATTTCGAGACTCTGCCTTTGATTTTATGGCTGTCAGTTGCTTTCTTTTATTTATGGTGAGTTGTATTTATTCATTATTTCTTATCACCCTGTGGTCCCCTCCAAAAAAACAAAAACATGAAGGTGGAGGAACCAAGACATTTTTTTTGTGTGTGTGGGTCCATGATTGTAATGAGAGGAGTGGAGAAAGCAGTCCTGGGAAGCAGAAAGCATCCTCCTTTGAGGAGTGCAGTGATGGCCAATTTGATTTGTCATATGCCACTGAAGGGAATGTCAAGCTGATAACATGCAGACTGGAGAGAAAATACAGGAGGAGTTGCCTATTTAGGAAAAAATAAGCTCTAATCCAATTGTACTCAGTAAAAGAGCTGAAGGATAGTGGGTCCACACCCCAGCCTGATTTTTCTTGGTAGAGCTGGAAGAGTACAGTTTTTTTGATGCAAGTCCTGAGGTCAGACAGCAAAGATGATTAAAAAAAAAATCAGAGTCAGGATTAGTAAAATGGGTGTGTCCAAAGACAGCTCTTGCCCATTTACTCTTTCTGCACCAACTGAACTGCTCAGTGGCCTGCTGACTCATAAGGGAACCAGCTTGGCTTATCAGGGTGGGATTTCACTTGTAGACTTGAACTGTACTTGTGAAATTTAAAAAAATAATTAGTGTAAGCATCACCAGAGACATTCACAGAGAAGCTGGTCTCCTTCTCACGTCTCTTCCCCGCCCCCCCCCCAGGGGTTTTTTTCCCAATCCCTTGACTTGTCACCTTCATTTCAATACCTGTCATCCATGCTTGGGCACAGCACTTCTGGTTTGACACAAAGGTTTAAAGCTAAATTCTAACGTTAGGAACAGTGGCACTCTTGTTTCAAAGGTATTTGTGACGGATCCTGCAAAACTGGAATATGAACGATTAATTGGATTTTCTTTACAGCACAGATTCCCTTCCCCTTGCTTTGCAAGACCAGGGCCCCACCCTGTTTCTGAGCATCTGCATGAAAGACCAGGAAAGGAATTCAACAATTGCAGTGGTGCAGGGAGGGGCAGTGTCTAGGCTTGGGTGTTACCTTTATTTAAATAATTACTAACATTTCAGAGGGTAGGCTTTCATCCGTAGGTAGTTCTTGAAGCAAAGTGTTATTCCATTTCATCTGTCAGCTTGTTAAAATGTACATTTAACTTTGAGAGGTTGATTTTGATGGAAAAAAGATATGAAGCGGGAGCTGCTTCCAAATTTTAAGATCCTGGGGCTAAAAGACCCGATTGGAAGAACAAATATCAAAAGATAATGTGAAGCCAGGAATATTTATTTTTGCTTTGTTATTCTTAATAAAGTATTTTATAAAAGTAAGCTTTTTTTTTTTTTTAATTGGAAGAGGGGGCTCATTTTCAGGCAATGCAGGGGATAAACCAGCTTGTGGGATAGACAAGCACCTGGCGTCTCAGAACAGATGCATAACTGGAGAAAGAAATAGAGGAATGAAGTTACCTTTCGCTGCTTAATCCTTCAAACAGAACCCAGTCATGTCACATTAGATTAGAAGAAGGCCATTTCTGCAACAAGGCGAGGAGATTTCAAATCTGTAAGAAAGAAAATGTTCTGAGCTGCTCTGGAAAAAGAGACATTATGAATTCACAGTTCATTCTGATCATAGCCGTGCTTTCCCGCATCGTATACTGCAGACAGCAGGGCTGACCAAGAGGAAAAGACATGCAAAGACTTAAAAAAAAAAAAAGAAAAGAAAAGAAATTTCAGAAAGATGCCCACTTAATATTATTATCCACTTTTTAAGGTAAATAAATAATTTAAAAAGAAAATGATCCTTTTCTCCTGATGATTAGAGCAGATGAATGCATTTCCAAATCTGAATGTAGTGACTATTTGGCAGCATCTCCGCACTTATTCCAGTCTAACGTTAATACTTCCCATGAAAATTGCATGTTCTGTTTTGAACTAAGAATGTAAGTTCAAAGTTGCTGAAACCATTTTGTTTTTTTTCCTTTTCCTTCCCCCCACCCCATGCTATCTTTCCACTCTTAAAACCCCACCCTTAAATCCTAGCACCTAGAAGGCTTTAAGAGTCACCAAGAACACAGAATCGGGTAAATTGCTTGTGAATGCGGGTCATTCTAAAAAACACAATAGATTTCAGCAGAGGCTTCAAGAATCAATTTTTTTAAAAAATCAATTGAATTGGGTACATTGCTCAGACACCAGCACCCTGGCAGCACAGTTTCAAAGAGGGTCTTTTCCTCTTTTTTGTGTGGCCTTTGGTGCTCCGACACTTTGTTGTGTACATGGTGATTATCTTGGGGAAGTTGGCTCTGCCTACTTGCACAGTTAATTGCTGTGTGAGAAGGTTCCAGAACAGTCCCTCCTTGAGTTCCAACAGTAAATATGCACACAGCATTGTATGAGGAGCATTCCAGAACACCCACCTCCCTGCGAAGTGAATGTACTTGGTGAATAAGTACCTGGGCTGCCGGAGCCCACCAACAGATTTCATTTTTTACCACAAGAGATGGTGCTCATGGACACTGAGCTTTTTAAGGACATTGGAGAACCTTCTAGGATGGAGAGAGATATCTGATGTTTGGCTTCTTTTACAGTTGGCCTCCAAAAATCTACCCTTGTCTATGTGAAGATGTCACATTATGTATTTTATACAGAATTTGAAGAAAACATGGTTTGCTAATCCACGTATTTCAGGGAATTGTAGAGTTAGTAATACCATTGGTTTTAAGTATTTAAAAATTAATACATGTGTTGGATTGAAGCCATAGGGAGTAAGTAGCCTTCAGAAAAAAAAAACATTTGAAAATTGCTGCTCCTTTAAATTTATGTGACATTAAATACTTGCACATACATATTTCTGCAAAATTCAAGAATGTGCTTTGGTGGGCACATTTTGCCACATACACAGGCATCCTACACAAACTAGATTTGCTATTTAGGATTATTCAGTTCATTTTTTTTAAGAGAGAGGGACAGTGAGAGAGAAAGAATCAATTTTATTTAATTTTTCATGAGGCCTTCACTGCTCAGATACTTCATCGTGTACGTGGTGCTGGGGTTCGAACCCCCTTCCTCGTGCATGCCGGGCAAGCACCATCACCACTGAGCCACCGCTCCAGCCCCTCGATTCTTCATTTTGATGAGACTTGGAGTGTGTGTGTGTGTGTGGGGGGGTTATTTGACTCTTTCCTGGTAGATAATGGACTCTGATTCTGTTGTGCTTGGGTATCTTAGTACTTAGACCCATCCAGAAGAGGGAAGGAATGAATACAGTTATTCTAAAGAAGTGCATTCTTTCCTGTGTCATCTTTCAAGTTGCTAATTTAAAAACAGTGCAGCTCTTGGATTTAGGATTCAAAATATCATGAGGAATAGCTTTTGATCAGATGTGGCTCAGGATGCATCTCTTTTGGTCAAATCCCTGCAAATCATCTTTGCTAAGAATTTGCAAACGACCCAGACTGCTAATGATCTAAATATTTTGGTCTTACAGGTATTCCTCTGATGCAGTGGGTAATGACTCTGCTCTTCTGCCTGAGAGTGGTTCAAAATGTAAGTTCGGCAAGCCAAATAATTAAATGTTGATTCCTGGAGATGTGTGCATAGTACTTATGACTTTTCAGTCCTACTACCCCAAGACTCTAGCTTGACAAGAGTCTGGAAGGTGGTAATTTCATCCCCTGGGTAAGGGGGATAAGAACCTAGACGAACATTTATCCATACTCCACACCAGTGAGACTATATATGCACCGCCACAGCCACTGATAAACATCCTTCTCTGCCTCTCCCCACCACATTATTTTTCAGAGTAAAAGAATATGGTGTCTGGGTAATACTGAACTGATACTTCCCCAGCTGTGACATCTTTCTGGGTGGTCCTGCTTGTTCTAATCTTCTTGTGACTCAAGCAGATAGCTTCCAATATGTAGACACATCCAGACTCAAGGGCAGAGTTATCTGGGGTCAGATGAAATCCTGTGGTTACTGTCGGACCACATACATTAACCAAGGTGTGACCCAGCTGATGCAGGTCCCGCCGTTCAATCTGGCACATATAAGTTATAAAGTGGAAAGTGTTAAAATTTGCAGGAGGCCTTGCTGTTTCTCAGAAAGATGTTGGATGGTGCCGGACTTCACAGATTTTCTGGGCCTGGATCCGCCTTGTCCATTTTACAGATATCAAGTACTTTCCAAGTCTGAGTCTTTAAACAGGGACTAGTGCTGAGTTAGACCCCTCCCTTCTTCTTTGCAGATCTTAATATGTAATTTAAGATATTTTAGAGAAATTCTCAGGCATTTCTTGCATTTCATCAGTGGCCAGGCTCTAGTAAGCTGAATTTTATCTAGTAAAACATCTCTTCTACCTTCTCTTGTCCCTTGCATTCTTGCCTTCCTGTCTACCTGGTTGCTCAAAACAGATTTCTATATAATTCAGTTCTCTAAATATCACTTCCATTTTTGTTTCTCTGCAGAGCTTATTTCTAGAGCTGCTAATAGACTTTCAGCACAAATAGTATATTGATCACTTGAAATTTCCTTTGAGCTTGACTGAATATACATAATGGGGTGTCAATCGGGGAAAAATCTCATAATAAATGGCAGGCAACTTATATTCATGAGAAAAAATGTCTTGGGCAGCACACAAAATATCATGTTTACTGTAGCATGACAGACTGATTTCGCTGATCTCTAGTACTTTTTGTCGGGTGGATGTTTAATAGCAAAGGCGAGGTTAGCATACCAAGATCCTGGAACCTTCTTTCTTTGTTTATGTGGAAAGCATTCTTGTACACTCTTACAGAGTATAAACATCTTCTAGAGCCACTGCCAGCAAGCAAGATCTTTTCTACCTGAGGGATTCAGAAATTGCAAACAAATCTGTTTAAGTTGGTGTATATTTAAAATCAGCTACTGATTTATGCAGTCCATATTTTTTAAGTTTTTGCCATGTGTGTATCAGCGCATACACTCGCTGTATGCAAATATCATTTTCAGTGTTGTATAAGGGAAAGCACGGTATATTTAGGGAAAAGCCTGCTTTACATAAATTATTTTTAAGAACGAGAGTAGAGGAATAGCCATGCGTTAGAGAAGCCAAGTCTTTATTTTATTTTTTTCCAAAGTTTCCCCTTAAATGATAAGAGAAGAAATTGCACTTTTAAACTTTTATATACAATTCCTTAAAATTGGTTGTACTAACAGAGCAGTGATTGTGATGGAGGATATTTCTGGCTCTGAAGCTGACTTGAGAGCTGACTCCATCCATGCTGGTTGTGTGTGGAATCGGGCCATGGAGGGAACATGGCATGTCCATTAGCTGGATCCCTGCTTCACCCCAGGACAGTGCTGTGTGTATTATATTTATGTTTGTCCCAGTCTACTGGGTGGGGTACAACCCAGACTTCATCAGGAATTTTTCTCCTATAGGTGAATGAAGTCAACCATCTCTTTGCTAATCAAATTCTATTTTTATCCCCAGGGCTGAGGACCGAACTCAGGGGCCTTGCACATGCTAGGCAAGTGCTCTGCCACTGAGCTAAATCCCCAACCCCTATTTTTTTTTTTAAGAGAGAGGGACAGTGGATGGGGGAGAGGAATCAATTTTTTTAGTTTTTCATGTGGCTTTCCTTGCTCCGACACTGTGTCGTGTACGTGGTGCTGGGGTTCAAACCTGCGTCCCTGTGCATGCCAGGCAAACACTGTAACCACTGAGCTATACTACTCCAGCCCTTCTATTTTTTTATGCCCCCCCCCAAATATATCACACACTGGACAAAGGTCTTCCAGCTCCTGTGCAGTATTCAAGATGTTTTAAAATATAATTGGCCAGGGTTTTCACTTTTTTAGCCTCCGGTGATATGCAATAACCAGAAGGATCTACTTATCCCAGAGTCTACAGGACAGGACCGGCGAGGCTATGAAGATATAAAAGATGACATGGTGCCCTGATCTTGCTGCTCTTTTTCCGTATCAAAAACTTCTTTGTGCCTGTGTTCATATGCTTCCCTGAAATGCTTCAGATGTGTTTCTTTAAGGTTTCTGCTGAGCAGTAGTAGGGTATGAAGGCTTTGCTGACAAAATGAATTATCTGAGAACTAATCAGGTGCAGAGGCTCAACTATAAGAAAGCTGCGTATTTGCATGATATATTTCATAAGTAAAACCTTATATCTGTGCATTCCTTTATATGTGTGCACCGTTTTGTACCAGTTAGAAACCATCTGTAGTTATGTGGCTGTTTGCAGAGGCAGTCGATTCAATAGCTATGCTTGGGAAATCACGCTGTTGAGATTCATGCACAAGCTGGGTTCTACAAGAACTTCAAACTCAGCCGTTTGAATATGCTTCACTAATTTTAACCTTCAGAGAAATGTACGTCTGCAAGTGTTGCAATTGGGACTTATTGGATATTACCCATAAAAGGGAAAAATGTAAATCACAGAGAAAGGAAAATGGGAAAGAAAGAAAAAATCTCCCCAAATTTGAGTCTGAAACCTGCATTTATAGGCCTTGCTTGTTATGTTAAATATTGTATGGTTTTACTAATTAATCTAAAAAAGTCTTGAACTAAGTAGAGGTTAATGAAATATCTTCTTTTTGCAATGCTAGGTGTCAAACCCTGGGCCTTGTGCATGCTCTACCACTAAGCTATACCCGCTGTGCAGGTATGAATTATTTTGTGATTAAAAGGCGTAAAAGATTATCTTTTGTCATATAACACCTTGTATGGTAACACAGACCATAGATTGCTTTCTTACCAGATTTCAAGTTCTTTCAAGCAAAATGTTTAAAGATAAATAGACCAAGTTTAAGTACTTATTTTTCTAGATCTTACCGGTAAAATTGAAAATGACGACAGTATACATACCAGGTTCTTAGTACAACTTTTAAGTAATTTAAAAAGATATTAAACATGAATTTTGAAAAACAGTGAAATTTATAGCCGTTCGACAGGCATGGATGTTACAATTCCACCTTGATTTTCTTTCCCCCTTGTGGAGCTGGGTATTAAACCCAGAGTTTTGCACATGCTAGGCAAACTCTCTACCACTGAGCCACATCCTGAGCCCCTAGGATTTGATTTTTACGTATGCTAAAGTGAGGTTAGGAAATAACTGGACCCCGAAATTTTCATTTCCTTGGAATTGCTACACTTTCAGAAAACAGCGTAGGAGTTCTTTCCCATTAGATGCAGCATAGTTAGAATTATGTTCATTTAATTGAAGAACAGCAGTGGGACTAGTTTTTCTTCCACAGTGATTTAAATAAGAACTAGGTTATGCAATGAATTAAAGATAATACACTTTTTTACAAAATGGTGGGATTTTTTTTTCTCATTTTAATAAAGACCGCATTTGGGTAAAGAAAAATTGCCATGTATGTACTAATTCAATTATCACCGAAGTAGTAGTTTAGGATAAATGACTTTTAATAAATTTAGCTTTACATTTAATAAAAAGTTTTTCAGGTTTAATTGCTTAGTAGGAGAAAATCAACAAGACATTTTGTTTAGGGCGTATAACTGCTGAGCTTTAAGTTACCTTCACTAAGGGAAATAATTTTTTTTTTCTTTGCAATGTCAAGTTTTTATTTTTTTTTTAATTTTTTTTTTTTGGGCAACCTTACAAGATTTTAACAAAACAATATAAAATGTGTATATATTCTGGACATTGCAACTGTTAAGGGAAATAATGTAACAGGAAAAACCTTTAGCATTTCTCTATGTGTCTTTTAAGAATCTATGTCCTCTGTATAAGGGGGAATAATGGGGTGATCACAGTTAACTGGTGACATTATTACTATGACTACATATTGATATATTTACATATATTTTGCAAGCATATAATATAGTATGTGAACATTGTTATACTTATTATGCTGATGGATAGGTAAATGAATATACACCATTTCAAATGAGGCTAAACCATTTCTGTTAGTAGAAACCTAATATTTAGACATGACCATATATTCTCTAACATTAAAGAACGTAGAATTGACTCCCCTGCTTAATTTTTGTTCAAGATACGTGCTGCTGTCAATTCATTTTCTTACTAATAGCCAGATCTACTGTGGTTAGTTACGTAGGAATTTGGTGGTGATTTTTTTTTTTTTGGTTTGGGCATTTGGGGGCGGGGGTTAAGGAGGGAAATTCTCATTTTTTAAAAGTTAAATATCCAGAGAAAAAAAGCCCACTTTCACCTTGGCTTCCTCCTCCATCTTGCTGTGCCTGGTTAGATCACAGTGGTGTGACAATTGGATCAGCAAACCCAGTCTTTGAGGGAGTAGCTTTTGTCTCATCTAAGCAGGAAAACTGTGACTCCTATCTCCAAGGATTGGCATGTCCAAGTGTCCTCACCGTGTGGGTGGCCACACCCTCTGCATGATATTTCTTTTGTTGGTGTGTTCTTTTTATACCTCTGCAGCACCTGTGCTTTTCCAAAAGTTCCTCAAAAGCATTTTTCTCTTATTGTTAAAAATGTTACAGAGTTTGAGATAGGACTTAAAAATACGCAGCCTGCTGGAGACCCCATTTTTAGGCTCTTCCATTCTGATAGAATCCCTGGAAATAATTGTGGGGAAGGAGCTTTCAGGCCCAGAGAGGCTCTAGCCCTGTCACCAAGGCCACACCTTTCATGAATCCTCTCAGATGTCCCTCAGCCCATTATTTACAGAGCTGGGATGTCTACGGTACAGCAAACAAAGTCCCTCTGAGGCTGCAATCGAAAGGACAGTCAAATGAAAACCCAAAGCAGCACAGCACAAGGTGAACTTTTGTAGAGATGCAACCGCCACTTTTTTTTGGGCGGGGGGAGATGTTAGTCCTTCTGCTTCTCTGTCTTCATTCATTTGTCACCACACAGTATTGTTCCTGGTGAGGCTCACTTTAAGAACCCTGGGTCTAGAAGAATTTTACCTTGTGCATGCTTAAAAGACTGTACTGACAGCCTCAGGACAAGACCAATGAAGAGACTTCAACAATTAACTCACCTGCAGACGCAGACCTCTTGCTGAAACTGCTGATTCTTTCCCTATTCACATAGAGTCTTCTGACTCTGAATTGACCATGAAGCTTCCAGAACCTTCAGGGACGTAGGCATCCTCAGGCGAGTGACCTTATTCCTGGTGGAACTTGGTTTCTTTTGCCTCCTCACCCCCAAGATGTTAAAAATAGATAGGAAGGACGGAAAGGCAGGGAAGGATGCCCTGCAGGGACCATACCTTTGTCCTGCCCAGGGTGACCCCGTGCTACCCAGCACACACAGGCACCTTAGGTCTGTGCAAGAAGACGCAGACACAGAGCGCAGAAGATGGAGCTGGGTAAGGTGGGCCATTGTCTTCAGGAAGTCCACAGCCTGTGCCTAACCATTTCTCAGAGAGCCAAGGTCTTCCAACCTGGCCATGCCTCAGAATCACCCCAGAGAGCCTTTAGATTAAATTAGTCATAAACGAACTCCTGGCCCGCACCTCTCATCTGTAGGATTAGAACATTTCTCTCCACTCTCACTGTCTTCGCAGTGACAATCATTTGCAGGCTTTCTAAGCATGCTGATGCCACGGTCCCACTCCAGCCGGGGAGTTTCTGGGAAGGGCCTGGGCATTGATAGATGTCAAGATTTCCTAGGGGCTTTTGCACAGAATGCACCTGACTGTGTCAACGGAAAAGTTTTAGGATGCACAATACCTGTTCTTGCCGGGGCATCCACCCTTGGCCCCTGCAGCTCCTCTGCATTTGTTTGACACCAACAGTGTGTCAGCTGTCTTGGGCATGGTGCTGTGTTTCAGAATTCCTGGCCCTGTCTACCTGTCTTCCCTCCTTTGCAGTCTCACGTTTGCTTAGCCCACTGGGCCAGTGACCCCTGAGCCTGTGTCTCCTTGGGCATTCCTTCAGTGTGGGCACACTTGAGCCCATGCCTGCCCCAGCCCAGGCCTCTCCCTGGGCCTTGGGTTCAAGCTTCAGGTGCTCTTCCTCCCACCATCCAGCTTGGTCACCGAGTCTTGCTGCCTCTACCACAGGATCCCCTGCAAGACCCTGTTTCTCCAGTCACTGTGCTGCTGACCACTTGTAGACCTGTGCTGTTTTAAAATGTTCTCAGTGGGCTTGGCCTCCTCTGCCACTTGGCTCTCTAGCGATCCTTCCCCAGCTGCCAGAATGTACCACGGAAAGTTCAGAGGGCTTCCGCTGAGATTGGGGTGGTGCCTGTCTCCCATCATCTGCCCAGGCCTGCTTCTTAGCCCATCATGTGCTCTTGCCATGCTGGGCCTACCCAGGCCCCAGTACCTGGCCCAGCTGTGCCTGCCTGATTTCGGTGCACCTGCCTGTCCATACTTCCCTCAGGTCTGGTTTGCTGATCACCCCCACAAGCTTCTCTAATGGCTTTGCCTCACCCACCTTCCCAAGGCCCCTCATCCTCTGCTATATCTCTCCCTTGGGTCTCATTCCTCCACTCTCCTGGCTCCCATGCAGGCACCACCCAGCCCCATTCTCAGCACCCAGCTCTCTGCAGGCAGGGGGCATGGTCAGTCCCTCCCTCCCCCTCAGCTCCTAGGACAGGCCCTTTGCAAAGGCTCCAGGCATCACTCTCCCTCCCAGGCAGCTGTGACATCACTTTGACATGCTCTCGACTGGATGCTCCTCGCAGTGGCAGAGGCCTTTGGTTTTCTCCTGAGTGTGGATGTGCTGGGCCCTCACCATGGGTCCCAGCGTGTGACTGCTGCCCCATCACTACCCCTGTCCAACGTGTACACTCACAGGTATGCTCATGTGTGCACAGGCACGGTCCCCATGGTGAAGTCTGCCTTCCCTGAAGTCATCTCCTCCTTCCGCCATTCAAGCTGCTCACTGTGCCTGGTGCCTGCATTCACACAGCAGTCTCCCTTTGCTTCAGAGAATGCTTTCCTCTTCCCGCTTGTATGAAGAAATGAGGACTTTGCGACACAGCCGCTGGAGAGGGCAGGGGGCCAGTACCCTCTTGCCATTGCCCTCTCCCCCTGCACCCTCCCCTTCTTGCCTCACCATGGCTGACTTCCCTTGACAGTTATGATGCACAGTGCAGCTGGCCCAGAGTCTCCATTCTGAGTCATCCCGGCTGTACCCAGGGGTCCTGTCTTGGGCTCCTGCTGCTTTGAAAGGGTCTCAGGCTCCTGGGCCAGAGCCTCAGAGCTGTCCCCCGCCCACCCCCGGAGGTCCCCCAGGGAATGTGGAGAGGACTCAGCCCCTGCCCTGGATGAACTGCAAGAGATGAAGCCACTGCTCTGCTTCTGTTTCCCCTGGAGGGACAGTAGAGGGGTTGATCCAGGGCCTGCCTGATAGAGGGATAGAGTGGCTTGCAGAGCTCGGCGGAGGAGGGGGAGGGAGAGGAGGAGGAGGAGGAGGAGGAGGAGGAGGAGGCCTGAAGCAGCATTGGAAGCCCTGGAGGGCGGGGTGAGGGCAGTGCTTGTACAGGGACCGCAAGTATGCCAAGTATTTTAGTGTGGGTGGAGATGGAGGCCGGCGGGCAGGGACCTGAGTGCCCCTTTCCCTTTCGGGCCTGCCGTGTCCTGCACAGATCTTTCCATTCTGTCCTCAGCACTGCAGTCCCCAGGTGGGTCACCTACGGCAGCTTTCCTCATTCTGCCTCTGTCTGAGAACCTTCTCCAGGTTGCAGGGCCTGGGCATGGCTCCTGGGCCAGTGTCATCTGAGAGCCCTGCTACAGTGCCTGTGGTGTGGTGAGGGCACCCAGGGCTGGGGCTAGGAGTTGGCATGTTGACACCTTCTGCCATTGCCCTTAGTGTCCAGTGGGAAAGGAGCACTAATCCCAGAGGTGAGTGGCCCGGCACATTCCAAACTCCCCCTCAGCCGAGAGGCCTTGGCACCTTTTAGAGCAGGGCCCATCTCCCTCCATGGCTCAGGTGTCCTCCTTCCCAGGCCCTTCCCAGAACCAGGAAGGAATCCAGGGGCCTTTGCAGACCAGCTCCCTAGGCCCTGACTCAGCAGGCCCAGAGCCTGAGAGGAGGCAGACAGCTCGGGGTGGCCCCAGTGTGACTGCCTCCTCAGGAACGCGGCCAGCACCTTCTGGTAGAAGAACGGCTCTTCCCCACTTTGCTCTCAGTCTTGGGTCTGACAATTAAGCCACTGAAAAAGAACAATTCACAACAGGCGCACACAGAGAAGTCCTTTCATGCACAAGAATGGCCGCATCGTCCACATTAGCACCATTTATATCTTATTTATAGAAGGTGCTGTACTTGAGGGTGGTCGAGAAGCAGCGCTCGAAGAATGGTGTTTGGTCACTGGATTTAAAACACACTAAGGATGATTGTCCCCACGCAGCACTGCCACCCGGGATTGGCTGTGTGGGCGGTGGAGTGCACGCTGACATGGGCGGGTGGCAGGGTCGCTCTGGCTGGCAGAGCCTTTGTCATTAAGTCAGAGGGTTGGGGGAGGTGGGGAAGCTGCCTCAGGGTTGCAGGCCAGTGACAGGCCCAGCCTAGCCCGAGAGCCCTCTGCAGAAGGACGCCTTCTCACCGGGTCACGTGAATCTGAGATTTGCCTGGGTTTACTAATGATTTAAGGTTGCCATGTTGGAAAGGGGTGCCCAGAATGGAAGGATGATAGTCTTTTGTGACCCCGGTTGTCAGCACAAACACTCCAGCAGCTCAGGAGGAGCGCCCACGACCTTCCCATGCGGACACAGTGGCCTAATGGAGTTGTGGGCACAAACCCAGTGCAGTTTTAGAGATGGACCAACCTGTCAGAAGATCTAAAGCAGCCGGGAAGCCATTCCTGTGCTCATCGCCTGCTTTACCAAGCCAGGTCATGTCATCTGGCCCCTCAGGACTGCAGTACCTGTTCTGACCCAAGGGACCAGTGGGCAGGCAGGGGTGATCAGGATCTGGGGCTCTAAGCAGGTCATGCCCTGCAGCTGGCTCAGGCTTAGGGACATTATTTGAATTGGAAATGTCCAGCAGTGGGCTCTGTATCCCTCAGGCTGGCCCCGAATTGACAACCTGGTCCTCGAGCATCATGATCCAAGACATAAAGGGAATTATTGGCATCTGCTACCGCCACCGTCATTGTCACTGCTGCTCTTAACCATCACTTTGTAGCATTTTCTGAGCTCAGCACCTGATGTGGATGTTTTCATTTTATCTTCAAAATCACCCATGCAGTAGGTATTGTTATCACCAAGTTGCAGATACAAAAACTGGTTCAGAGAGGGCAGGCTGATGGCTCAAGGTCACACAGCTAGAAAGAGGTAGAGCCAGGCTTTTTGCTGTCCTGCGCTCTGAGATCTAGTTTCCAAGCTGCCTCAGTCCAGACTTCAGGTCCCTCTTGCTTCACCTCTCCAGGTGTTTCTGAGTCATGAGCTGTGGAAAAAGAAAAAGCAGGATCGCCTCAGAGGCTTGGTGTGCTCCGGGCTGCATTTCCTCCTAGCTGCCTCCTCCCAGCAGGGCCTCCAGGCCTCCATAATCTGTCCCTGTGGCTCCTGGGACCCACTTGCACCTGTCTTATCAGTGAGTCACTTCCTCGAAGTTTTTCCTTGATGTTTTATTCCCATTAGAAGAAAAGAACCTTCTTTCACAATGGCTTATGTCTGCCTCTGCAGATCCTTTTTAAAAAGTGTTCTAAAGACTTTCAGAATTATTTTTGTTTGAATGTGAGATATGAAGCCATGTGCTGTCACCCTAGAGAAGGGCTTCAGTAGAGTCTGCACCATGAAAATTTTTTTTAACTCTAGACAGTAATCAAGCATTGCATCTCAGGACAACCCCAAACTTAGCTGGAGAATGGGGAGCAGGCTTACACAAGATCTGTCATACCTGATAACCTTGCACCCACCTTAGCAAGAGGAGAAACCAGGGCAGAAAGACACAGGCTTGGAAAGGGAGAGGAGGGTGAGCTGAGTGACTGAAACCTTCCATATAGGGATCAGCTCCTGAGCTTGCTCATGAGCACGGGGAGCATGTGCTTGAATTTGGATGTCCTGGGTTCAGAACCTTGCTGTGCCACTTCCTTGCTGCCGGGTGCCTTTGGGCAACTTACCTCACTTCTCTGTGTATCAGCTTTTGAATCTGTAAAATAGCAATACCACCTCACAGGGTAGTTGTGAGGACCAAGTGAGCGGGTGCATATGTAGCATCCTGAGGAATGTGCTCTACACACAGTAGGTGCTGAGTGTTGTCAGCTCTGATAACAGACTGCTTTCTGCAAGAAGCTATTCAGAACAAATGGCTGGGAGTATTTTCCATTCAACAAATAAACAGTTGTAATCTCTGTTTCATGTAGACAGAGTTGGTCGGCAGTTCTAGTGAGGTGCCTATCTAAACTCAGAAGAGGTCCCTGCCAGCCACATCACGGGATTCAGGGAAATGATGTGATTTCTTGTTTATTTAATTTACTTATGCCATGCTGAGCTCCACGCAGGGTATGAGCTGTCTTCCGCTTGCTTTTTCTCCATGTGCTGTTGCTTCCTGATGAATGAGATTAGGACAGGAATCGGCCCCAGTTCTGGCTGCCGGACTGGTCCTCCTGGAGTGATTCCGTTCTTGTGTGTCCACCTGCTCTCTGTGCCTTGCTTTGGCCTTCGATTCCAGCCTGGCAGGTGTGTGTGGGCGGGATTTGTCCACCTGCCATTGTGTACATACCTGTCTTTTTGAACGACACCTGCTAGCGCAGCTCTTGTCCCTTTTATGAAAGCTCCTCTTGGGCCCACACGCTGGTGTCGTCCTCTGTGGCCAGCTGGGTAGCAGAGTTTCCCTCCAGCGCTCATGCCATTTTACAGAGTCCACAGAGCAGAGGCAGCCCGAGGGCTCAGGCCGGTGCGGATGACAGGGAGTGTGATTTAGGGACCCACCAACCCTTTCTGCCCCAACTGTTCCCCTTTGGGACATTCTTAGCCTCCTGGTGGCCAGGATGTTGTTGGGGCCTGGAAGACCCTCCTGTGTGCCAGAACCTCAGGCAGCCAATTGTGTAAGTCCCAACCCTGCTGTCATCCCCGGCATCCTATGTCCACCCTTGGACCCCTACCCGAGTCTTACGTGGTGCACCTGCGTCTGACCCACCTGCCCCGCAGCTGCACTCCCTGCCCAGCTATTCAGCACCCAGGGTGGTTTGTAGAAGCACGAATCTTTGCGTCTTACGCCTCTGTTCCCCCTACCCTTCGTGGGCTCCGGCTTCCTCTGCGTCCCTTCATAACACTCTGCAGTTTCATTTCTATACTTAGGGGACCTTTTTGGTTCCTCTTTCCCGCTGGCCCAAGCAGTAAGGGTCACAGGGACAGAACTATGTCCATATCACTCTCCTCTAGGTCTTAGCACTTAGCCTGCCATGGCAGTCAGGAATGGGGAGAGAGAAACCCAAGAGGATCTGAAGACAGAGAGCAGTCTGGGAACCCAACTGCTAGAGCACCTGTTGGAGGTCATTGGGCAAGTGGAGGGGATTGAGAAAAGAAGTGTCCCCAGACCCATCTACCTGCCATTTCTTGCCTGTGAGGGTGAGCCAGGAGCTCCCTAGGAAAAGGACAGTAACCTGGGACCAGCTCCTAGCAAGTGAAACACTGGGTAGTAAATAGAGGGGTGACAAAGGTTTGTTGGGGACCTTTGGTGCCAGGAGATTTCCAACACATTGTCCCAGTTCGTCTCTCTTATTGCTGCGTGCTGGGTGTATGCCGACAGCTAACCAACGAGGAAATAGAGACCCGGAGAAGCCAGGGACCATCCCCTCCTCTGCCCTGCTGCTCTATTAGCCAAGCCTGTGCTGACAAACCACCTAGGAAGCAGCGGTGCTCAAACCCTGGGTCCCTTAATGTGACACTCTTTACCTTCAGGTCACAGCCAGGACGGTTCAGAGATTATGTTTTCTCATATGCTAGGCAGATAGTTCTTACCCAAAGAATCTGGGAACTGTCTGGATCTGTCTAGAGGAGGGCTGCTCAGACAAGGACTCACCAGGTCTGGCCCTAGGCTGGATGGCAGAGAAACTGGGAGGAACCACAGCCTCAAGTCCCCCGCCCCAGCCCACCGCTAGAATTCTCAAGGCCATCAGGCCAGACGCTGGGTAGCTTGGTGTCAAGATTCTAGCTGTGCTACTCAGTAGCCCTGTGGCTTGGGCTGCTCCCCTAACCTCTCTGAGTTTCAGCTTCTTGTTGGTTGAGTGATGCTCAGCCCACCCATTCCCCAGGGTTGACCTGGAGAAGGCACGCGCATGGGCGAGTGAACCCTGCAGTGGCCCTGGCAAGCGTTCCCATGTAGGCAGCTGCACCTGGTGCAGCTGTGGCTGGGGTTCAGCTGGCCACCCCTCTGACCACAATGTCTGGGAGCCTCACAGGTAGCAGAGATGCCCAGGCTCTGCCCTTAGAACTGACTGAGGTGCTTGGGGAGCACCATGGTCACAATCAGGGTGAGCTGCAGCGTTCCCCAGCCCTAGGTTCCCCAGCCCTAGGTCACCCCTCCCCACTAAGCAGAGACTTCCTCTGTACTGCCTGCCTGCCTGCCTCCCTATCCCTGCAGGCTATGATGCTCCTTTGTCCCCAGCAGAGCCTACAGTCTGAGCCAAGTCCCCATCCCCTCACACCTCCAGGGTGCAAAAGCATCCCCAGAGCTGTCCCAGGCCTGCAACTACAGTAGCCCTTGCTTTCTCATCGAGCTGCAGCTTCATTCCAGCCTGCGTCTCCAAGCCCAGTGGAACCCTTGACCTTGTACCTCTAACACCAATCAGGACAGATCTTGAGTCTTGTCTTTGAAGAAGGAAGCTGAGCGTGGTGCACACCTGCAGTCCCAGCTACCCTGGAGGCCGACGTGGAGGATCACTGGAACAATTTAGGCCAATTTAGGCAGCATAGTGAGACCCCGTCTCAAAAGCCGTAAATAGCCCCACATGCTATAGGAACCCTGGGGGAAAGGTGCTTCCTAAACCTTTCCTTCCTCTTGAGACCAGTCCCACCCTCATATCTTGATTCTTGCTCCTGAGCAGGCCCAGTTCTAGATGCCAGCATGGGTCAGGCAGATTTGGGTTCCATTATGTCCACAGTGATGGCCAGGGAAGGGGGCACTGCACAGGGGTCACCTTAACCAGTTCTTGGGTGAAAGAATAATTCAGTCTCAAATAGCAGTACTGCTCATGCAGACAGTGGCAGCCCAAGCAGGAGACAGTGGTAGCTTTTAGGGTGGACTAGGCTTGAAGGATGGTGGAGTGTGACAAGGGGCTCTATGAAGGTCATCTTTGCTTTCTGAAAGGATCCACAGGATAATCTCATCTTGAACTTCAAATGCTCCAAAGAAAGCAGCAGATCTAATCCCAGAAGGGACAGTAGCTTGTGGGTCACCACTGTATTGTCACTTTGCCTCTTCTGCAAAATTAGAACGGTCACCAACCATCATGTGCTACAGCGCCACAGATGTCAACCATGTCTGGTGTGTGTGTGTGTGTGTGTGGTTTTTTTTTTTTTTTTAAACACCAATACTTGAAGAGCTTAAACTGTTTTGACCCTGTAACCTGGTAGTTAGTTTTATAATGATTGTGTTGTGTGACTTCTCATGAGAGGCTCACACAGCACTCCTGGCCCAGTTGGATTGCCTCCATGGTAACAAGGACCACACACAGCCAACAAGCACCGATGCTAGCACCAGAGACATGAGCATCCAAGGGAATCTGGGGTGGCAGTGGGGAGCAGAGGGCATTGGACTGGCAGACAATTTGCTCCAAGTGGCCTACTCTACCCCTGGATGCCCCAGATGACAGTCACACCCACCCCCCACATAGTGGACTGCTAGCTTACCATCCCTAATTCCCTGGCCCAAGTGATCATAAAGTGGACCCAGGGGCTCTTGCATGCAGGGAGACGCTGACTCGTCTGTCCATTCTGGGTTTGTCATAGACTAATGCACCAATAGCTTTGTATCTTGGCTTGTTTCGTGAAAACTAAAGAGGGAAGCCCTAGCTCAGGGACTGTTAACAAGCCCAGGAAGGAACATGGAACTCGGCCCCTGTTCGGGTGGATACCACAGAGGTTTCAGTCTGAGCAAAGGTAGGCGCAGCAGAGCCAGAAAGTTCAACATGCTTGAACAGCTGCAAATCCCGTGAGCAGGGAAACGTCCCCAACATCCTGAGAGGTTTTTCTTTTTTAAAACCATAATCACTACTATCAACATTTTTCCACAGAGGGTGAAAAAAACTTTAAATTTGAAAACTGTTGCCCTCCACGTGTGTATTGGCGATGAGAATGGTAAGATCTTCGTCTCCCCTCAGACGTGGGAAGCTCTTCTGCACTCCACTTAAAATTTAAAAAATGCCAAATGGTAATTATAATATTTGTTCTCCCAATGAATATTAATAGGAATTATATATTTTTTCTTATTAAGCAATTTACTAAAATGAGATGTGAGGTTTTTTTTCCCCTTCCTATCAAAATGAATTTCTTCACATTTTAAATAGCATCACAAGACGGATGGGCAGTAGTTTTTATACTTGGAAATAGGAGTGACCCCATAGCCCCACCTTGTTAAATTTATACCCTCTTCAAAATTCTATTTAAATTCTTCTGTTAATACTTTGGTGGGATACTGGATGTGTTCCTGCTGCGTCTCGTAAGAAGCAGGATAGAGACCTGGCATAGTAGTTACTTCCTCAATAACAGATTTATTGAACCCTTCCCTTGAATGTGAAAGCCACAACATGGATGCCAACAGTTCACGAGAGAAATTTGATGAATATGTTGCCAGTACCCTCTCCACTTGCTGGGTGTACTTTGTTTAGATGTCGAATGCAGGAATAAAATTCCACACCCTCCCAAGACTGAAGTTAGCTTGTCAGTGGCAGAAATAAAAATAAATT
The DNA here is from genome assembly GCA_004027875.1 of Aplodontia rufa. Classification (NCBI taxonomy): domain Eukaryota; kingdom Metazoa; phylum Chordata; class Mammalia; order Rodentia; family Aplodontiidae; genus Aplodontia; species Aplodontia rufa. The sequence goes on along the minus strand of PVKS010006944.1, from coordinate 3,792 downwards.
AAAAAGAGTGAATTTTTAAGAAGAGAAATGGGTTTTTAAAAATCAGCAAGCTAATCAACCAGGACAGATTTAGAATTCCAATCCCGACTAGGAAGCAGGAAAGAAAATTCTCAAATACACTATTAAGAGGTGGCTGTGTATGTAGAGAATACAAATTGATTTTAATGTTAGAATAAGCACAGCATAATCAGAAATGCCAGCTAAAAATATCCATATTGTCTCCGCGTACGTCTGGGTGAACCTTGTCATTGCCTGGTGGCGGTATGCATGTCCCCCCTGCACATCCACAACAGATCCGCACCGCCGGCTGCCATGTCTTCATGCTCGTGAAAAATAAAGGAATCTGAAGGTGATTTGTCCCATCCTGGGTCTGATAAATTAAAAATTTGCATACATGTGACAATAGTTTTGCAGTCCTGGGAAAGCAAATAAGAAAGTAGGAAGCATTTAAATGAAGCATTGCCTCTAATGAAGCTCTTAAAATAGCCATCTAAATGATATTGATTGATTGAAATTGATTTTTCCCAATACTTTATTCTGTGGGTTTTGGGGAGTGACTCCAAGCTTTGGGGGAGCCTGTGAACTGACAGTGCTGGTTGTAGGACCTCCAGCAAATCTGAATGTTTCCTGAATGAACATCCTTGGTTTTCAGGAGACAATGAAGCAATCTGCTTTGTTTGCATATAGGGACTGTAAATGGATGCTCCAGCTATAAAACACTAACAGTCTCAGCACGCTTTCTTTCCTCATTTCACAAAATTAATTTTAAGAACTGTGTCTTCTAGGGGCTCAATCTTTGCGTGTGCTCTGAAGCTCAGGTATTCTCTTCTTGCCTCGTTTTCTTAAACTGGTTGACGCTTGCCTGGGAATGAATGTGGAAAATGGTGTGGTCCTGGGTATTTATTTCATGACTCTGCCCACAAGGGCTCACTGGCCTGCAGGCGAGATGCCAGCCACCAGCCCATCATTTCTCAGTGAAAAGAACCTTTCAGCTCGGTTACCTCCTGGAGAGAGCTGATTTTCCAGCAGTCAGGCTGATCTGGGTAAATAATTAGAGAGCTGGAGAGCGGAGACATCACTCTGGTGCTGTGTGTGATGCTGCTAATGTAGCTAGACCCTGTGATTCCATCGCTGCTGCTACGGTCTCACCGCTGCCTTTCTCTAAAGCTGCGGAGGGAGGGAAGGAGGGAGGGAGAAACAGCAACAAAGCCAGTTGCTTGCATTTGTCTTGAAAGAACTAATGACATTTTTCATTCTTTTGGTAAAAGCAAGAAAACAGCTGCAGGTCTTTATCTGCATAGAAGGTGAATCTCATCTGCTCTGCTCTCCCCACCACCCTCACCTTCTAGCACTTCCACGCCCCAGTGACATTACCTAGGCATATTGATTTATTTTTAAAACTGTTTTACCTCTAGTTTACTGGAATTTGCAGGGCTCTGGGCTGTGCCGGCAGATCACATTTCTCATAAAGCAGACCCTGAAGTGGTTAATAGCTCGCTGTTGAACTTTTGCAGCTGCTCATTAAAAGCCAATTTTTAAAAAAAGCACATTAGCTATTGTAAAGTACATATATCTCTCTACAAAAATCCTTTATTCTGAAACTTTATCACATTTTATCCCACCTTCCTGTGTGGTGTTCATGGAGAAGAGCCAAAGTGTGAAGAATTGGACAAATGAAATTCCAAGATTCTAGTGAAATTCCCAGTTTTTCTCTTGTGTTTTCAATACCAACATCTATGGTTATTGAACCATTAATTCTTACTAATGGGAACCACGGCAAGAAGGCCAAAATGATTTATTGAAAAATAGTAATTGTACTAATAGAGTTTTATTACTTCTGAGAAAGATACATTGTTTCGAATGAATAATAAGAACTAGAAAAAGGTAATTAAAACAATAAACATTCACAACAGGCATGTTGAACATGAACATGTTAACTACAGAAGTCCCTTAACAAGTAATTCCTGGACCCAGAGCTGGAAGACATTGAAGAAACAAAGGCAGTTTAGCTAGGGGGTGAGAGGAGGTGCTGTCCTTGACAAGGGTGGAAGATCCTGAGTGGCAAGAAAGTTGGAAGTCCGCTGGTCCCCACCTGGGCGGAGCTCACAGGATCATTCCAGAATTAATGTGCTCTTCGTTAAGAGCACGTATATACTTTTCTAGCAAATAGCTGAATCTTCCATAAAGCTGTGTGATGTGGCAGGCCTTATTGGGTGTTTGGTTTGTGACGAATCTAGATAGTCTAGAGGGTTAAAATGACTCATTAGCCAAGTGACTCAGCACAGTTACACTGTATTTTTCCTGCTAAAGTGGATTCAGACCAAATTTCCTGGCTCAAGACTCCCCCCCCCCATTCATTTAAAGTTTGCCTTGGGACTGAAAGCAGCAATAGTTGCTTCTTGTTGACAGTGGCACCTTGGAATGGACTAAACCTAGTCCCTTCCTCCTACCCCCCCCCACACACACCCTTTTCCTCGTTTCCTTGCCCCTCCTTCCTTTCTTCCCCTCTCTCCTTCCCACCTTCCCAAACCCAAGGGGCGTTTGAAGGCTTTTCTGTGGTTTTGCGGTGGAAAGGTCTTTGGGGACCCGTGCTCCATAAAGTGCATTTATCAGGATGAAGTCAGGGTGGGGGTGGAGGGATAGGAGACCACCAGGTGCCTTCTGGTTTCTCACAGGGGTTTAGGATTGTCTTTTGGAGAATCCTGGGACATGCCTGTTCCGCTGTCATGGGCCGGTGTCTGGGACAGTGTCAGGACTGAACTGTCCTAGGTATCATCAAAGAAATCTCCGAAGGAAACTATGTGCAGGAACCCTTTCTCCCCATGCCTCTTGCAGGTTACCGCTTTCAAACCAAAGCCAGGCTCGGCCCTGCCTGGGGTAGAAAGTCTTTGTCTGCCTGCGCGCCCGAGCGCTCCCGGCTTCCGATTGATTTTGGCCCCCGCTGCCGCAAGTTGGGGGCGAGCGGTGGCTGGGGGCGGTGCGGACTCGCATCCCGGTACCAGGGAGCCCGCTGCTGCATCGGGTTTTTTTTTTTAAACTTGAAATTGCCACATGACAAAAAGAAAGAGGTTTCTGCGCGATCTCCCGGAGCCATTAACATCTATTAATAACGCGGACCGGGTAAGTAGCGGAGCGGAGTCGCGCTCCCCCGGGTGCCTGGGCTGGCCGGTGGCAGCGGCTGCTCAGCCGGGTGCGCACCAGGCCAGCGCAGCGGAGGCAGCCGCTTCTCCCCTTCCCCAAGGTGAGGACTCGCTAGCACCAGAGCTCCTCCGCCCCGAGCTCACCCCCTCCCCGGACTTCTTTGCAGGGCTTTTTCTCCTGCGGGTAAATTACTTGTCCTTTCTTCCCGGGCACTGCCGGCTGCCTTCCTGGAACTGTCCTTTCGGATTCTGTGATATGGCCCAGGCAGAGGCTGGATAAGAGGTGGTACCCATGCATATTCATTCTGTCTAGTAGCCGGCTGCCCTTCCTGCCATTGCAGGCTGATTTATTGATTTATACATAAAGTGTGTTTTATTTTAGTAATTAGGCAATCCTGAATTCATGGGAGCTGTCTGCACTTCCCAGGCACGTTCACTGCTAGGGATGAAAGACAAAGGTTGTTTGTGCCACCCCCACCCCTGCATTTTCTAGCCTAGTGACCACTGACTTTTGTTTTATGGAGAGCTCATTAGGAATAGCTTATCTTCCAGAGAAATCACTGAACTAAAAACAACAACAACAAAAAACACACAGTTTTAGTTTTTCTTTTCTTTTTTTCTTTGTAATAAACCGACATTTGACACCAGCTAC